>JACVVK020000115.1:152500-175000 GCA_018292915.2 Batillaria attramentaria | reverse complement strand
AATCAACACATTGATATCTCTATGGTGACTGCACCAACATTTATATAATAATAGGACACAACTGATGCCAAACAACGCTCCATGAAAATATACACTTTAGCCCTACAAGCAACAGTGCGTGCGTGTCTCAGTGGAAAATGTCCCGCGATAACACCGCAAGGTGAGGTACGCCACCCGCCATAGGGGATCCCATTCTAACTTCAATCAAGCTCAGCTAGTAAAAAAATCATCGTACCGCTTAGGTACGCTGCCATTTTTCTTACATTAGCCTGACGTTTTCCTGCGCTTAGCTACCACGCAAGAGATGTAGGCACCAAAAACTTTGTTGGCTTGGATCCCTAACCCAGGATGTGACTTCCCCAATCACTCACGGGTTACCCGAACTAAGTTTCCCCTTGCTTCTTAGCTAAACGTTCCCATGTTTTGACTTTCTAATGTTATTCTTGGACCATCCAGACTTACAGGTCACAACATCCTTCAAGTGTACGAGGTCGTTGTTGACGGTTGCCGGAGTCAGAAGTTCGTACAAGTGCACGTGTGCGTGTTCTGTTTGCTTTGGGGCCTCGAATGACACGGCCAGAAAGTCGCGGTTGATTCCCCCTCGGCACACTATAAATGGAAACCACCAAAGACATGTGAAAATGTTTGAAGCAGAACAGAAGCCGCTTATAACCATTACATTGAACTAATTAGTCTCCCCACCCGCAAAACAAACAATCCCAACAACAATAACTGAAGACTAAGCTGGATCTTCTTCTTCTTCTTGTGCGGTCGATTTGACTGGTTGCGTCATATCTGCAGCCCGGTCGCCATGACGAATCCCACAGTCTTCCCCAGGTCGTGATGGCTACCCCGAAGCTGCAGCTGTAGCTCTGCGCCCTCTTGCCAGGTTTGACGTGGCAGAGCATCATGGGCAGGACAGTACTGAAGGATGTGTTCTGGGGTCTGGGACCTAGTGCCACATGGACATTCGTCAGTGTGGGCGGGGTGGATGTGGTGAGTTGGGGGTTTAACGTCCTTTTCCACCACGTACGGGTGATGTCAAAGACGGGGCAACGATGAAAAAGCCAGCACAAATATTTGGCCCCGGCCAGGATTCGGACTCACGACCCGAGCATTGCAAGTCCAACACTCTTCCATTCGGCCATCCCGGCTCCCCGTCAGTGTGGGCAATCTCGAGTCGTGACCAGTCCTCAGTCTGAAGAGAATTGTCTGCTGGTGCATCTGGAGCTGGTACGTCGGATCAACACCGCTGTCTGCACCCAGCCTTCTTTTCCACTGGGACCAGTGGGGGAATCTTAACTGAAGAAACTGGTTACACATTTGTTCCCTCCTTCTCTGCAACTCTCCATCCCTGTAACTCCCCCCATCACCCTTTCTCTCCCTTCACTGAAGACAAAGTATTCCTCGGCTAACCGTTATGAACAAATCCAGAACAACAGTCTACTGTCACTCAGACACCCGTTGTGTTGTCACGTTTTTCACGCACACGATTATTGTGTTGTTTCATGACCTCTGATATCGCAGTCTGAACGAAGTTTCTGTGACTTGGAGTCCTTGTCGCATCATTTCGTGTGTTTGATGAATGGCGTACCTATTTCTGCATGGCTTTGCAATGCCCCCTTCTCCCCCTTACCCCTTTGCAAAGGGCAGTAATGCCTATGCAATAAATAAGTAGTCTCCCTTCACTGAAGACATTTGACTGTCTTTCTTAACAGTACCACGTTCGCTGGCTAGTGGAGGCAACACACAGACAGACATAACGGTATTGTCAACTACTCAACGAAAAGCAACGAGGGTATATATGCGCAACAAAGATTTGAATAAGATACCGGTTTTGTTGTTGATGATGTTTGATGATTGTTTTTGACTTTCTTTGTTACGGCGGAAGACCTTTTTGTTCATCCCAGTGTACGTTACCTTTCACTGAGTCCGGTAGTCCTTCATTCACCTTGTTAAACGTCTTTGTAGCCGCCAGGCTTGGGTTGGCTGGGTCAGCCATGTTCACCACGTGCATCACGTCGGCACGGTAACCTGAAGATGACATAATAATAATAATAATACACGTTTACCACAAACAGCTCTAGACCTGGGGTGGGTGTTTGGGGGTTTAACGTCCTTTTCCACCTTGTACCACACACGGATGATATCATAGACGGGGCAACGATAAAAAGCCAGCACAAATATCAGGCCCCAGCCGGGAGACGAACTCACGACCCGAGCATTAGAAGTAGAGAGAGAGGGGGAGGACAACAACAAAGCAACACAAATGAACCAACAATAAGTCCAACGCTCTACCATTCGGCCACCCCGTTTTTCCCATATAGAAAGTATACTAACCAGTGACGTACAAAAAAAATGACATACTGAAGGTAGACTCGTAACCCATGACATACAGAAAGTGTTTGACATACAGAAGGCATACTCGTTAATCGATAACATACAGAAAGCATACTAACCGTTGGCACACAGAAGGCATACTACCCCATGACTTAAAAAGGCATGCTAATGATATAGAGAAGGCATACTAACTATGGCATACAGAGGACATTAACATACAATACGAATACTTTTTTTTTTTTTTTTTTTTTTGCTGCCCCAACTCTTTGCCAACTCCAGTGGAGTTCCCCCCCCCCCCCAGGTCATGGGTGGAACCCACGGAGGACTCAAAGCTGGGACAATTTTTTTTATGCATGATGATGGAGATGAGGATGATAGTAAGATGATGCTATGGAGGTCCATGTGGTTTGGGACTGCGGGACAGGGCCGCATTCCACGCTTCCTGTCATAAATATCCCGGCATTAACCAGGCCCGGGAAATACGGCACCTGCGGTGCCGGCCGTGTAATCATCCACATCTTAAGACGTGTCATACTAAGGGAAGCACCCCCCAAAGTCGCACCCGTGAAGTGGGTGAAGCTCGGCTGTGTGGCAACGGCCTCCCCATTGGGCCCATAGCACACCCGCTCTGGGTAGGAGCCGACCTAGGTAGGAAAAATCCCACTTGCCTCGGCTGGGATTCGAACCCGGGTCTCCCGGTCCATAGTCCGAAGTGCTAACCACTACACTACGGGGGCCGGTACAATACGAATACTAACCGATGACATACAGAAGTCATTTCACATACAGAAGGTATCTGACATATAGAAGGTATCTTGGTCCCAGGCAGAAGGTTATACTAACTGATGACGTACAGAAGGTATCTGACAGACAGAAAGAATATACATGTACTAAACGGAAAAAAAAACAAAATGCATTTGATGCACGTAAGGTACACTAGCGGATGAAAAGCAAAAAAAAAAAGTATGTGACACAGAGAAGGTGTTTGATACACCCAAGGGCGACGCACAAAACCTATACTAACCGATGACATATAGAAAGTTCTCCTCGGCATCATAGTCTGCCTTGTTGGCGGCTCCGTTGTCGAAGGTGGTGCGGCCAAGCTGGTCAGGCAGTTTCATGAAGGCACCAGGTTCCAGTCTAAACACTGACCACGCCGGACTGACGGTGGCCAGCAGCAACACCAGGGCAGAGTACATTCTGAAACTTGAGAGGCACTGAAGAACTGAAGACATCAACTGACTGTATAGTCCCCGAGTATGTATGGCACCAAGAAATGGACATGGAGTTATCCTCTAAGATAAGAAGTAAAGTGTGTGTGTGTGTGTGTGTGTGTGTGTGTGTGTGTGTGTGTGTGTGTGTGTGTGTGTGTGTGTGTGTGTGTGTGTGTGTGTGTGTGTGTGTGTTGGGGGGAGGGAGGGGGAGGGGGAGGGGGGGGAGTAAGGGAGCACGGACGACTGAAAGCAATAACACCAGCAATAATACTGATACATTCTGAAACTTGAGAGGCACTGAAGACATCAACTGATTGTATAGTTCCCGAGTATGTATGGCACCAAGAAATGGACCTGGAGTTATCCTCTAAGATAAGAAGTAAAGTGTGTGTGTGTGTGTGTGTGTGTGTGTGTGTGTGTGTGTGTGTGTGTGTGTGTGTGTGTGTGTGTGTAGGGGGGGGGGGGGGCGCAGTCAGGGGGCACGGACCACGGAAAGCAGTAACATCAGAGCAGAGTACATTCTGAAACTTGAAAGGCCCTGAAGACAGCTGATCGTATAGTTCCAGAGTATGTATGGCACCAACAAATGGACCTGGAATTATCCTGTAAGATAAAAAGTGAAGTGTGCGTCTGTGTTGGGGGAGGGGGGGAGGGGGGTTCGGGAGGGGGGGGGTCAAGAGTTAGGGTTCACGGTAAGCCTAGCTGGCTCCACCGCTCATTGTTTGAGTGTTCCAGGGATTAAGGCGACTTCCATTCAACCCATACCCTACCAAAGCATGCTTCGGATGGAACTCAAATCACTTGTGATCTCTTCGCCTGCCGCGTAGCATGATACTGTGTAACCTGTCCTGGGCATGTATATATCTGTTTCGTATACAAATATAATTATGTCCACGCTATGTGTAACGTTCTACAGTCTATGGATATATTCTATTGACAACTGTTTCTATAATTATAGGAACACGTGTTGATGCGTTAGAAACATAGCCAGTGCACACAGTCCAGGAACAAACATAAGCACTGAACATAGTACACAACCCCCTCCCGCCCCCCCCCCCCCCTCCCGCCCTCCCCCCCCCCCCCCCCCCTCCCCACCTCCCCTGCTCCAAAACTCACCGACACAGCAAAAACAGAATGTGTGGGTTTAGAATAAAAATCTGCACATACTCACTGCTGAAGGCGTAGGTATCGTTTGAAAAAATATGATCTGTAGGTATGCCGTATTCAGTACAACAGACAAAGTGTCTTTCGGGCAGGTTTTTCTTGCATAGATAAGGCAGCAATAAAGCCCGTTTATAGGTACAGTCGTGTCAGTGGTATGAATGCATGATTTGACTGTACTAGACCACCCTTAAAATATCTGTGTTTCTGAACCAGATGCACTAGCTTGCTCTGTTCCCACACGCCTAGGTAGTTAGCGGGGACTCTTATTTTTGGCTCTGTCTGTCTGTCTCTTTCTGTCCAGGACGCTGTGCCTGAAGGTGCGTCATCATCTGCTGCAGATGTAGCACCGATTTTATTTTTGATTTAACTGCGATAGAATTTGACAATACACATCTTTTCATTCTCCCTTTTCCGGAGGCGGTCGGTGGTCTAGTGGTTAGGAGACTTTGTCACCAATGCGAGAGGCCAGGTTCGAGTCCCACTCGTCACCGTTCATTCGGGCCGATCGTTGGGGGTTCTCTCCGGGTACTCCGGCTTCCTCCCCCCTCTGCTTTGGAAATGTTCAGCTCTCAAAACAAGAAAATAAATGCATTTCTAAATCCGAAACTTAAATTGCTGAGTTGACCACCACGTGAATGTAATTGTGTTCATGTCCAGTGTGTGAGAGAATGCGTGTGATTCACGTGAGCATGCGTGTTGGGTTCAGCTCGCGGCGCTTTGAGTCAAATTCAAGAAATTGGATGAAGCGCATACACAATACTCAGTTATTATTTTTTTTTTTTCCATTTGTTCCCAAAGAAGTCATTTTAGTTTAGTTTGTGTGTACCAGACAACATATACATCACGTACACAAGAGTATTAACCTCTGATGATATTACTTCTGAATCTTATCTTTGTTCAAAAAGTGAAATATATAATTATAGTTATATACCACCTTGCATTGAACTCCTGCGCTGGACTTCTAATGCTCGGGTCGTGAGTTCGTATCCCGGCTGAAGCCATATGTTTGTGCTGGCTTTTTCGTCGTTGCCCCGTCTTTGATATCACCCGTATGTGGTGGAAAAGGACATTAATCTCCCAAACACCCACCCACCCGCATAGAACTCCTTCATACTGACGTCAAACAATGAGCACAACTGTCTCCACCACGAATAGAGGGTGAGCGGTGGCCTATTGGGTAGCGTGTCGGATTTAGCCGCTGCGCTACTGAACGGCGGTCACCAATAACATGGCGATGAAGCTCGGGTTCGAGCCCAGGTCGAGCTTGTGATATGTGATACCGGTTTTTCCTGGCTACCGGGCTGCTCATCGGGGGTATCTCTCCGGGTTATCCGGCTTACATCCCCCAGCAAAATTGTAAAAAAAAAATAATAATAATAATAATAATAAAAATAGGATAGGTATCCCGAATTTCCCCCGAAAGGGATAATAAAAAGTAGGTTAAAAAAAAAACTGAGAGGGCAGGGGTGACTGAGTGGGAGGTGGGAGGTGGGAGGTGGAATGGGGGTGGGGGAGGGGGTGGGAGGGGGAGGGGGCGTTGGAGAGTTTCCGCAGTTGGTGTTGCCTTTGTTCATCTTCTTCTTCTTGTCCAGACCAAACCAACCAACCTGCACAACAACTGACATGCAGCCAGTTCCTGACTGACAGTTCAAGCCAGCCAATCAAAGTGCGCGAACGGGACACGTGTAGGCCTACTCAGACAAACAAACTCACACCTGTGGCTTAGCTTGTTGGAATGTGTGTCGGATAAGGAGATCAGAAGGTAAGACAGCGTGCGCTGCGTGCGGTTGCCATGGAGGAATCGTTTTAGTCAGTGGGTTTGGCTACAATCGTCTGATATGTGTGCTGCGCTTTGCTCTTTCTTCCTGTAGTACTTTGTTTCTTGCATGTTTATATTTGCTTGTCTCTTCCTCTCTTTCGTTTCGTTTGTTCCCTATTTTCCCCTCTTTTTTTTCATCTTTGTTGTGGTTGTTGTTATTGTTGTGGTTTCCATTTTCCTCCTTTTTTCATCTTCGTTGTGGTTGTTGTTGTTGTGTTTTTGTTTGTTTCAAGTTGTTTTTGTTTCTGTTTTGCTGTTGTTGTTATTTGTTTTTTTTGTGGTGTGTGTGTGTGTGTGTGTGTGTGTGTGTGTGTGTGTGTGTGTGTGTGTGTGTGTGTGTGTGTGTGTGTGTGTGTCTGTCTGTCTGTCTGTCTGTCTGTGTGTGCGTGTGTGCTTCTTCAATAAGATACAATATCTGTGTATAGATAGATAGATAGATAGATAGATAGATAGATAGATAGATAGATAGATAGATAGATAGATAGATAGATAGATATAATCTCTGACTACAGTATACCACCCGCCAACTGTCTGAAGCAGAGGCCTATTCCTTACGCAGAATACAAAGACATCTATCACCAAACAGACAAACACTGTGTGACTGGGAGTATGAGAAATGGATGTTTCTTTGTTGTTGTTGTTGTTGTTTGTTGTTGTTTGTTGTTGTTGTTGTTTGTTGTTGTTGCTGTTGTTTTTTTTTTTGTTGTTTTTTTTTTGTCGGGTTTTTGTTTTGTTTGTTGTTTTGTTTTTTGTTTTTTGTTTTTTTTGTGTGTTTTTTTTGGGGGGTGTTAGGTGTTTTTTTTCACAAACGCAGATGTGGAAGGGCTGGCAAATTTTATTCATTCTCGTTTTTTTGTGCTCAGTAAAAGACAAATTAGCAGTGGCGCAATCAAAGCGTGGTCGCCCCCTATACGCACTACAACGCGCTCATTTGTGATAGCCGCTTTCAAGATGTTGAAACTTCGGGCTAGACGGTATCAGATATTTTATGTGTCCTGGACAAGATTGTAGAAGCTGAGAGATCCAGCAATTCTGCTCACCGCCACGAACATCCTCACTCCGTTGTCCTCAATGTATCTGGAGTTTGAAAAATAAAGATGAAAAATATACTCAAGCAAAAAAGTTAAGCAACTCTGCTTTGAAATCCATAACAATTTTTCAACTTTTTAATTTTTTTAAATCATAATCAAACTCATGGAATCAGTTCATTTGTACTTGGTGTCAACATCTTGAGTCCCTTTTGGCGTACGGAATATTACAAATAGCCAAACTGTCCAATCAAAGTCCCGCACTTCATTTCAGAAAACTGGGGCTGATTTCCAGTGTTTCACTTCTTGATTTTGAAAGTGCGCAGACAAAAAAAAAATGCTGCCCGCTTTTGCGGCTTTATCGTGAAAAACGGATCCTCATCTTTCACGCGTTGGACTCCCAATGCTGGGGTCGTGAGTTCGAATCCCGGCTGGGGGCAAATATTTGTACTGATATTTTTCTGGCCACGGTTGCCCCGTCTTTGATATCACCCACAGGCGGTGGAAAAGGACGTTAACCTCCTAAACACCCCCCCTCCCACTCCCACCCACCCCCACCCCCAAACAAAGCTCTACCATTCGACCACCCCGGCTCCCCGCCATCTGTTAGTATGGCTCAGGGTATGGTTCGCCCGTTACGGGTGCAAATGTATACCAGCCATGCGCGGGAGGGGGCAAATAAACTCCAATCGTCCACTAACGGGGGTGACTGCGGTATCCCCACTACGCGGGAGGGTGCAAATGTTCTCCGGGGTCTGGCGAGGTGAAGTCACGTGGCCGCTGACTTCGTTCTACGAATTTACTTTATGTGAAATATCGACGGAATTGACTGGTATACATTTGCACCCCCTAACGGGCGAACTATACCACCTAAGCGTTAGCATGCTACTTGAGGGGGTGTGGTGGTGGTGGGGGGGGGGGGGCGGACTTTCAGCACAGAGAGAGAGAGAGAGGACAACTCACAAGAGGTCAGAGATGCCGGGCTCGCCGACAGCGGCGTCATCGATGTCGTTGTCAATTCGTGGACCTTGGGAGCTGATACAGGGTGGGTTGCCGTAAGCTTCCGCCCAAGACTGGCCTGAGTTTCCCCGCCGCACGTACTGTTCGAAGGCGACTTGCACGCCGGCCGTCAGCTCGGACGTCACGTTGTAGAGGTACAAGCCTCCAACATTGCCGTTGGCGATCACAACCAGCTTCGTGCCGCCCCAGTCTGCAACCGCGATAGCTGACGGTGCTGGGCCCTGTAGGAGGTGAAGCTAATTAAATTCGAGCCGATAGTGATGGGAGGAGAGTCTTGTGTGTGTGTGTGTGTGTGTGTGTGTGTGTGTGTGTGTGTGTGTGTGTGTGTGTGTGTGTGTGTGTGTGTGTGTGTTCGTGCGGAGTGGGGTTGGGGGTTGCGGTTGTGCTGGGATGGGAAGCCATTTTCGAAGTTCCAACTACCTCTGTGTGCGAATGAAGTGATGTTCCATTTTGACATGTGTGTGTGTGTGTGTGTGTGTGTGTGTGTGTGTGTGTGTGTGTGTGTGTGTGTGTGTGTGTGTGTGTGTCTGTCTGTCTAGGGGGTGAGGGTGGGGGGTCTGTTTTCCATGACGGTTTCCCGCGTGTCATAAACCTTGCTCAGAAATAGAGGAGGGGGGGGGGGGGGTCAATGGGCTAATGATACCATTTTTACGCTCAGATCTCAGTCGTTTTCGTGGTATCTATCATTACACCTGGACAGTGACAGCGTCTATCATGCTGTCACTGAGCCAACACAAGCACACTCGATGATGTAGATAAGCAACAGTGGCAGAATATGAATGTGCGGCCGCTCGCTCAAAGTGGTAACCAAGCTTGTATTATTAAGAGCTGTACTAATCGTCAAAGATAGAGTATTTCGCGTACAGGCGCACTCGCAAGCGAAACTGTTCCAAAATATCAGTTGACATAGCAAACTAGAATTAACCAGTTTAACTCTTTCAAGACGGGCCGATTTTTCCTCAGCTATCCCGTGTAGACGGAACGATTTGTGAGGTTCAGAAAAAAAATCATAAATAAATAAAAATACTAGATACAGACTTGAAATTTTCAGGGTAGTTGACTAACATATTTATGCAGCCGTGATTGTTGAAATTTCAACTTTCAAACGTAAATATCTTTGTTGTTAGTTATGTTGTACAACAACAACAACAAAAATCACGATCCGCATATGCGGCTGTTCATCTGAAACCGATGTGCGCTGTAGGGGTCCCGAAAGAGTTAAAGTTATGCGTGTACTCACCAGTTCAGGGGATTCCCTGTCTTGCCAGGACGACTGCGCAACGTTTTCTGGGCCAACCCCAGCGTTGTACATACTCTTATGGCGGTCGCTCGCTGTCTCGAAATACCGTTCAAAGTCGTCCCCGCTGTTGTATATCCGCTGGCGTGCGTCCACGTCTACGATGGAAAAGCTTCTTCCTCCAAATACCGTGACGAAGTCATAGGCACCGCTGCGACACACAATATTATCAGTGATCGTAATGAAAGTGCACAAATAATTATCAAGATTTATGGGGTGGGTGGGTGGGTGTTTGGGAGTTTAACGTCCTTTTCCACCACATACGGGTGATATCACAGACGGGGCAACGATGAAAAAGCCAGCCCCAGCCGGGATTCGACCCGATCAAGATTTATGGGAGAATCGAGAACATTGTTATTTGAATGAGAGGCATATATATGTATTGTTCATACCTAAGTGGAAGTTGCCTTACTTTAATTAACTCTTTCCGGGCGAAGGGCAGCATATGCGGCCCTACAGCGGCGTACATCGGTTTCAGACGAACAGCCGCACATGCGGCTTATAACCAACAGCAAGGATAGTTAAGTTTCAAAGTTGAAATTTCAGCAATAGCTGTATAAATATGTTAGTAAACTACCCTGAACATTTCAAGTCCGTATGTTGTTTTGTTATTTTTTAATGATTTTTTTCCTGAACCTCACAAATCGGCCCGTTTACACGGGATGGCTGAGGAAAAATCGGCCCGTCTTGGAGTTAAATCAAAAACTAGGCAAACTAACCGCACAAAGTCACCACCGTAATTATATGCTTTAGACATGGGAATATCACAAAGGGTTGTGGGTTCGAGAGGGGGTTAGCCCCGAAATAGTCTTTGTTGCTTGCGCGGCTTTAAGCCCTAACTAACTAACTCGAGAGGTGGTTATGAAATCAACGTAAATGAGAATGATTCTTTGTGTCAGTGAACGACAGTAGCTTACACACACACACACACACACACACACACACACACACACACACACACACACACACACACACACACACACACACACACACACACACACACACACACACACACACACATTTTTAAAAAAGTACTAACTAGAAACCGTTCCAGCCATCCGTCGCTTTTCGCAGCTTACTGAACCTGAGTCGACCTGCAAATAAACGATTAAAAAGAACAAAACATCAGCGTATTTGGTATGGTGGTTTCTATTCGGACAAGTTTGATCGGCTGTGGTGTGATGTGGTGTGTGTGGTGTGTGGTGTATTCTAGCTGTTTTGTGTTCTGCTCTGTGTTGTGTGCTGTTGCGTTGTGGTGTTGTGTGCTGTTGTATTGTGTACTGTTGTGTTGTGTAATATTGTATTGTGCCGTGAAGTGTTGTGCTGTTCGGTTGTGATGTGATGTGATGTGATGTGATGTGATGTGATGTGATGTGATGTTGTGTTGTGTTGTGTGTGTTGTATGGTGTTGTGTTGTGGTGTGGTGTGTTGTGGTGTGGTGTGGTGTGGTGTGGTGTGGTGTGGTGTGGTGCGGTGTCGTTGTGTTGTGTTATGCTGTTGTTTGTAGTGTGGTGTGGTGTGGTGTGGTGTGGTGTGGTGTGGTGTGGTGTTATGCTGTTGTTTGTGTTGTATTGTGTTTTGCTGTTGTTGGTGTGGTGTGGCGTGGTGTGGTGTGGTGTGGTGTGGTGTGGGTGGTGTGGTGTGGTGTGGTGTGGTGTGGTGTGGTGTGGTGTGGTGTTATGCTGTTGTTTGTGTTGTATTGTGTTTTGCTGTTGTTTGTGTTGTGTGTATTATGGTGTGGTTCGTTTGCTGTGGTGTGGTGTGCTGTTGTGCTGTGCTGTAACGTTGCGTTGCGTTGCGTTGCGTTGCGTTGCGTTGCGTTGCGTTGTGCAAAAGCAGAAAATAAAAATATTTGCTCTCAGTCTCTAAAACATTCATGTGTGAGTACAGTTGACTCACCTAGTTCAGCTGGGTCGTTCATTGCCGTTCTGAGGGCCTCCTGATCAGCACTTGAAAGTCCGTTGGAAAACTCTTCAAAAAGCACAAGACATAAAATGGTTACAATATAAATAGTTTACATTGGAGTTGAACAAAAAAAGGGGGGGGGGGTGTTGAATGACCCTGACTATTTGTGGCATTACAACTTCATTTTCCTCCTTTGCAGTGCACTAAAACATTCCTCAATTCATGTGTTTGGAGGACACATGCTGTTTTGTCTGGAAGATGTGGACGAAACAAAGTCACAGAGAACACAAGTGGTGTTCCTCCCACGACGTGTGGCGAAGAGTTGGGGCCGCAATAATAATAAAACATGTAATAATAATAATAATAATAATAGGGCGCCTGTCCCCGAGGAGCGAGCTGTAGGTGCCTTACGATCTAAAAACGAAGTAAAAACAACAACAACAAATACAACACAACAACAACAACAACAAACATTTACTCAATGTACACTACGCAAGAACAACACCCCCCCCCCCCCCCAAAAAAAAAAAAAAAAAAAAAAACCCAGATTAAAGAACAGATAACACAAGTAAAAATGATAAGGGTGGGTGGGTGGGTGTTTGGGGGTTTAACGTCCTTTTCCACCACATAGGGTGATATCAAAGACGGGGCAACGATGAAAAAGCCAGCACAAATATTAGGCCCCAACCGGGATCGAACTCATGACGCGAGCATTAGAAGTCCAACGCTCTACCATTCGACCACCCCGGCTCCCCGTAAAAATGATAAAGGACAGGCAGAGACAATTAAAAACCAAGAACAAGCACCAGTGATAAGACCCCAAAACAAAAGAATAGATTGGAATGGGCCAGATAAAACCTTAAAAGATAGCACTGGTGAGGAGCTAAAAGTAGGACTGACACTATAAGACTTGCATGTGATGCCACCCTTGCGCATTTTGAGAACACAACTCATAAGTTTGATCGCGCAGATCAGTCCAGATAAAACGTTTACTTTATTTGGAACCTTCACCTTGTTTTCTGTCATATTCTTTAATATCTAAGTCGGGGAGCCGGGATAGCCGAATGGTAGAGCGTTGGACTCTCAATGCTCGGGTCGTGAGTTCGAATCCCGGCTGGGGCCAAATATTTGTACTGGACTTTTTCTCGTTGCTCCGTCTTTGATATCGCCCTTACGTGGTGGAAAAGGACGTTAAACTCCCAAACACCCAACTACCCACCCACCCACCTACCCACCCCTTAATATCTAAGTCAAATTATGTGTAGAAATACTTTATTTAGCTTGACACTGGTTGCGAATGAAAACTTCTAAAACAGCGTTTTTCTCGTGTGGTTCTCGTTTTTCTGGGAAATGTGATTTTTTTTTTTTATTTTTTTTTTTTTTTTTGGGGGGGGGGGGTACCTATCTACGAATTACTGTGACTTTGCCAGAAATCATCGTTAACAAAAAACAGTTCTACCATTGGACAGAGCATTTCTTCCATTTCTACTTCCAATTGATATCTATATCTCAAATTAGCCCCCCCCCCCCCCCCCCCCCGAAAAAGATAAACAAATAATTATAAAATAAAATAAAAAAGTGACTAACGACTCATACCGTAACATACGGTCACACCTAAAAATCACTAAAGTCGTAAACTTAAAATGCGGTTTTTTTTTTTGTTTTTTTTTTTTTTATTGCCGGCACGGAAGGAAAGCAGGAGGTGGGATGTTCACTGTCGCTACCTTTGCTGAAATTGCTGGAGGTCGAGTCAACACTACTGATCCGTTTCCAACGGATACCAGAGTGCAGAGTCGATCGTGCAAGCACAGTCAACTCTGTCACAGTTGCAGAGTTTTCAGCGTCCCTGAAACCCCAATAAAAGCCAAGGGCAACCTGATTTCGCAGCTCAGTTTGCGTTTTGACACTGAGCGAGAAAGATCATGCAGCACTCAACATCCGCTAGATACTGTAGCGACGTGTCTCGCTCACTGACCAAAAGCCAAAGAATTCACGGCAAACTCGTGCTCTGGTTTTATAATTGTCCCCGAAGCGCTGAAAAATCTGCAACTGTGACAGAGTTGCCTGGATTAGGCACAGTTGAAGGAGCCGCAGTTTTAAAAAAAAGGCAATGGTTGCGGCTTTTTGCTGAGATTGCAGACTTTTCAGTGAAAGAAACTACATGACCAGGAAAGGGACTCACGGTTTTCGCTGATCCACGTTACCCCGTCGACACTTTCATCAAACTGGCAGGTCCCGAACTGGTAGCGTCTGATGGAGCCCTGGTCCGCAGTCACTAAGTACATTTTCCCGTTCATCTCAAAGCTTGTCATGTCGTTAGGCTGGTACAGACCTTGCACACCTGGTCTGGTTTTTAAACTGATGCCTGCACAGCAAGAAAAAAAATAATTAATGACAATCACGTTTATGATGACAAAGAAAGAGGTACTCAAGCGGTTTGTGACAGATAGACGTACATGGCTTTTGATTCTGGGAAAAACCAAAACGACAATCACGTTTATGATGACAAAGAAAGAGGTACTCAAGCGGTTTGTGACAGACAGACGTACATGGCTTTTGATTCTGGGACCATAATGATAAGCACATTAATATTATCGCTTTATCCCAAATATTTGGCTCAAAGCGCCACGAGCTAAGCCCAACACGCAAGCTCACGTGAATCACACGAATTCTCTCACACACTGGACTGATGAACACATTACAATCACGTGGTGCGAAGGGCCAGCACAGCACTTTAAGTTTCGGAATTGTTAGAATTGCATTTATTTTTGAATTTTATGGGCTGAACATTTCCAAAGCAGAGGGGGAGGAAGCCGGAGTACCCGGAGAGAACCCCCGACCGTACCACCGTCCATATCTGAGGCGTCGAAAGCAGTCTGACTGAAATCCTTGCGATTCATATTGAAGAAGAGGAGTTCTCGGTTCGCTCCGACAGTCAGATTCAGGGCAGCAATGGCGTTGTTCTCCTACAAACAGCAAAACAGACAAACTTTTCAGACACATCCTGCAGGTCTTTTTAGCTCTTTTGAGCTCACAGACAGACCGAGGCTTATACAGTATAACGGTGACAAGAAGTTAGTTAAGTTAGTTATTTAGTTAGGGCTTAACGCCGCGCAAGCAACAAAGACTATTTCGTGGCTAGTCAAGTTCCTTCTTGGCTAGACTAAAATAAAAAGGAAGACAATAAACAAGTATATATATTTACTTGTTTATTGTCTTCCTTTTTTATATATATATATATATGTTTCAAGCGTAGGATGGTAGATTCCCCCCCCCCCCCCCCCCCCCACTGTGGCTTGTAGCCAATGTAGGGCAAGGCGGACTTGTCCACTGGCATACAAAGCACACATCTCCTAGATCTAGGGGAGCGCTCTCAGCTTTACTTACTTCCCTACTTTCAAATTGACCTGACTGAGCAGCATGTGTTTTCGGCTTTTAGCGACGCCTTTGTTCCTATTATATATATAATATATATAAAAAGTCTGTCTGGCTTATCGAAGATATAGTGGCATTACTTGAGGTGTCTAAGTTTTATAGAACAGATTTGACTCTTTCAAGAAGCAAGGAAGATGACAAGAACATTTGGCCAACGTTCTTTCAGTTACAGCGCCCGCCACGTTTGGAACTCCTTGCCATCTTCCCTGAGAAACATCCCTTCCCTCCTACAGTTTAAAGCAGAACTCAAAACACATTTTTTCAAACTAGCCTTTGATCTTTAAGTTCAAGTTAAATTTCACCGCCTGTATTGATGTGTATAAATGTGTGCGTGTGAATGTTGTGTGTATGTGTGAGCAAAAGCGCACTGAGTGCTTTAAAAGCAGAACTCCGCGCTCTACAAGTGTAATATATTATTATTATTAATATATTAAGAAGATGATACCATTGTAGCTGTGTGCAACATATAGGGCAATAAGCCAAAACATGCGGCTGTTGCCACACTTTACTAGTTCGTGAAGTGACGAGTTTGTATGAAGTGGCCGCATCAGTGTGACTCGCACGTGGTCGCTGGCGACGTTAATAATAATAAAATGGGTACTTCAGAGACGCCCTCCCTCTCGCGGGAGCTCAGGGCGCCTTACAATCAACACACACTCACTCACCCAGAAACACACACGACATGCCTCCACACATACATTTAACTAAAAACACATGATGTGCAGCATCATACACGGGCTGCCCCTGGCTTACAAACACACACACACACACACTCACACACACACACACACACACACACACACACAACACACGAGCAGGAAGATGATGATGTGGCAACAATTTTTGGTTGAAGCCTGTGAAGGGGTGGGTTTTCAGATTTTCAAGTTACAAAGCCCTAAAATATACTATGGGAGCACCATGCGCTGACTCAATAGTGGCAGGATCTGTGCGAAACATGCTTTCGACAGGTTGGAAGTTGCTCATCCTGCCAGATGCCGCTTGATATACCACGATAAACAGTTTCATGGTTTGGTTATCATCGGAGCAAACACTCATCTCTTTTTAGACGGTCACGGCACCACAGGGCTGGAGAACAAAGCTGTGAAAGCCTTCTACTGCTAAGCGCTACTTCATCACGTGTAAAGCTCTACCCTGCTGTACACTCTCGTGCGGGAAGCCGGGATAGCCGAATGGTAGAGCGTTGGACTTGCAATGCTCGGGTCGTGAGTTCGAATCCCGGCTGGGGCCAAATTAATATTTGTGCTGGCCTTTTTCTCGTTGCCCCGTCTTTGATATCACCCATGCGTGGTGGGAAAGGACGTTAAACTCCTAAACACCCCCCCCCCTCCCTGTTCACTCTCGTGCGTGCGACATAATCATTTCTGTTTTCTACGCCGACCAGTATAACCACAGCCTAATTATCTCCGATTTCTCCTTTCGTTTCTATGCGTGTGTGTGTGTGTGTGTGTGTGTGTGTGTGTGTGTGTGTGTACACGAAGGTGATACTGCATGACTGAGTCAGCACGTGAGTTTGCACTCGATTTTTTTTTTTTTTTTCGAGCAAAACCCTCTGACCAAATTCCTGCCCGCCACAAGACTCACAACCCGTGTCTGCGTACCTGGAAGATAATGTAGCCGACGTTGTTGGACGCGAGGTGAACAGCCTTTGGCTCGAGATCCTGCACCCGCGACGACACATGGCTCCCTGACCCACTGTCACACCTCTCGAACACTTGGCGAATGTCTGCGTCTATCAGATCCTGCTGTCTGATAATAATAATAATTATTATTATTGTATAGGCGCTTTACCCAATTTCGTGAATCGGCTCAAAGCGCAGCAAACTGAACCCAACACGCACGCTCATGTGAATCACACGCATTCTCTCACACACTGGACAGAACACACATCACAATCACGTAGTGCGAAGGGTCAGCTCAGCTATTTAAATTTCAGAATTTAGAATTGGTTCTATTTTTTTAAAATAAGTGGGCTGAACATTTCCAAAGCAGAGGGGGAGGAAGCCGGAGAACCGGAGAGAATCCCCGACGATCAGCCCGAATGAACGGTGCCACATACGAGAAGAACATTTTTTTGCCTCTGGAGGGGCTCGAACTCCTGACCTCTCGCATTCGTGACAGGTCTCTTAACCACTAGACCACCGACCGCCCCAAATACAATAAATGAAATAATAAAATAAATATAATAAATGAAATACTAAAATACACAAAGTAAATACATAAAAATGTAATACGAGAAAACACATGCGCCGTGATAAAGGCAGGGGTTTGGGGTCTCAGGTGGTGGTTAAGGTATCCGACTAGGGATTCTAAGGTGCCTGGTTCGAATCGGTGGTGGGCAAGAATTTGGTAGGATTTTTTTTCTTTCTTTTTTTTTCTAATCGAGTCAAAACTTATGTACAGACTCGTTCATGGTGCCTGTCTCGCCCTAGTGTACACACGCATGCAAGCACGATCTGAAGATACCATTCCAACAAGCGGGGGGGGGGGGGGGAGGGGTGTTACGGCGACGCGCTCCCCCCCCCCCCCCCCGTCCTCCCCGAGGCAAGCCGAATTTCCAAGCAATGGGATAAATATACATATAACTATAATCAAATAATACTTCGATTGCAAATTCGATCTCAAAATCGATTTTAAAAATACTTCTTTTCTTTCTTTTTTTTTTCACTACAGAGTACATTTTGTCATTATAATTGTGTACTGTTCCAGCTGACATCTATAAAACACTTAGCAACAAGAAAAAGTGTTTGGAACACCTGACACAGACGTCTGTGAAAACAAGCACCAAAAAAAAAAGTATTCAAAAAAACTGTACTGCCCAATGAATAACAGGTATAAAATGGAAAATCGTCTTTGGACTCACAGCTAGTTCGAAACAAAGTAAGAATGAAAAAAAAATCAGATTCTAAGCCAGTGATACCAACATAGAATAATAATGATAAGCACTGGAGACTGCATTGTTACCAAATACAGTTCACGAATACTTACGGGATGCCTACAGCAGTTTTGTCGACAGTATCCCCGAAGCTGGGGATAAGCAGCGTAATGTCAGCTTCCGGGTCCTCAAAAACTCCATTAATTTCGTGGGGGTCTCCCTCGGACACCACCATCAGCGTGCTGCATTCGTTATTCCACGACATGGCTTTGGGGTCGAACGAGTCCACTTATAGAGAAAAGGCAAAAGGAGAACACGTTAACGCTTGAATCCGACACTCGACCTCGACCTACCCGCCACCCCCCCCCCCCCCCTGCCCACTATACCATGCGATTGGTTAAAACAAACAAACCACTGCACGCCAGTAGGAGCCACCTCTAGCCACTGTTACACAGAGCGTGGGCCTTCCTCGCTAGGTCCGGTGTCGTAGAATATTTCGTAACCAGGATAAATCGGAACAGGTTCCCAAAAATCCTAGGAAATTTCGGAACCATTCCAATTTATCCCGTACCTGGCAGACAAAATTCATGTGGGCTAATGACCTTCTAGACGGTTCCGAAATATGCTGGTGGTTTTCAAATATCCTGTCACTAGAGTCAGGATGAATCGGAATGGTTCCGAAAAATCCTGCCACCAGGGCCAGGATAAAATCGGAATGGTTCCCATTCGTCCGGTTCCGAAATATCCTGTGACACCGGGACTGCTGCAGATTGCATGGCTTGAAGCGGCTCCTAGTCATCTGAAGATTTCAAGTAGAAACTGCGATTTTTGCATGGGCTATCAAGAGTTAACTCATTCTGCCCGAGCTGCGGCTTTAGGCGTCACGAGAGTTCAGTCCCCACTGCCGTACAATACACCCCTGACGTCATTCTATTAAAAAAAAGGCCCCCCGTAGTGTAGTGGTTAGCACTTCGGGCTATGGACCGGGAGACCCGGGTTCGAATCCCAGCCGAGGCTAGCGGGATTTTTCCTACCTAGGTCGGCTCCTACCCAGAGCGGGTGTGCTGTGGGCCCAATGGGGAGGCTGTTGCCACACAGCCGAGCTTCACCCACTTCACAGGTTCGACTTTGGGGGTGCTCCCCTTGGTATGACACGTCTTATGATGTGGATGATTACACGGCCGGCACCGTAGTTCCCGGGCCTGGTTAATGCCGGGATATTTATGACAGGAAGCGCGGTATGCGGCCCTGTCCCGCAGTCACAAACCACACGGACCTCCATAGCATCATGTTACCATCATCCTCGTCTCCATCATCATGCATAATTATAATTGCCCCAACTTCCGTGGGGAGCCGGGGTGGTCGAATGGTAGAGCGTTGGACTTCTAATGCTCGGGTCGTGAGTTCGATCCCGGCTGGGGCCAAATATTTGTGCTGGTTTTTTCATCGTTGACCCGTCATTGATATCATCCTATGTGGTGGGAAAGGACGTTAAACCCCCAAATAACCACCCAACTTCCGAGCCCTCCGTGGATTCCACCCATTACCAGGGAGGAACACCACTGGCGCTGGCAAAGAGTTGTGGCAGCAAAAAAAAAAAAAAAAAAAAAAAGGTGGGGGGGGGGGGGGGGGTGACTTCAAAATGGAAGAGATTGACGTAGTCGGGTCCTTTTCCTCAAATGAACTCAATGGACTTACTGCTTTCTTTCCACGTTTCATGTGTCATATCGAACTGCACGTGCGTCCGTCTTTGTAGCGTCTGGCAAGAACGTTTGACAGACCGTGTCATGTGTTGTGCTCATTATGCACGACAACTTCGGCCACGACGGCGATTTCGACAACGACGATTATGATAATGACGACAAGTGAGAAAGAAGGTTACGATAATGACAAGGGGGTGGGGGGGGGAGGGGGTTGGGGTTACGATAAAGACAAAGCAGCAACAGGGCGGACGATAACGACGACGACGAAAATGATGATGATTACGATGATGTTGGCGACTTACTCGTTACTGGTGTTTTCAGGTCCACAAGGCTAACAAAGAAGGTTACGATAATGACAAAGCAGCAACAGGGCGGACGACGACGACGACGACGACGAAAATGATGATGATTACGATGATGTTGGCGACTTACTCGTTCCTGGTGTTTTCAGGTCCACAAGGCTAACAAAGAAGGTTACGATAATGACAAAGCAGCAACAGGGCGGACGACGACGACGACGACAACGAAAATGATGATGATTACGATGATGTTGGCGACTTACTCGTTACTGGTGTCTTCAGGTCCACAAGGTTATTATTGACGGTGGCATGCAGTCAGTAGTTCGTACAGATGAACGTGCCCTTTCTCATCCTGCAAAGGGGCCTCGAAGGACACGGCCAAAAACTCACGGTTTGTACCACCTCTGCATGCTAAAGGTTAACACACACACACACACAAAATGTAAAATAGTTTTATTTCGTGCATATAAAACGGGAAAACACAACAACAACAACAACAACAACAACAAAAGGTTTGTATCCGGATGTATCGGGGCGGTCGGTGGTCTAGTGGTTAAGACACTTGTCACCAATGCGAGAGGTCAGGGGTTCGAGTCCCACTCGATGCAAAGAATTTTCCCTTCTCGTATGTGGCACCGTTCATCCGGGCCGATCGTCGGGGGTTCTCTCCGGGTACTCCGGCTTTCTCCCCCTCGACTTTGGAAATGTTCAGCCCACCAAATTTGAAAAATAAATGCAATTCTAAATTCCGAAATTTAAATAGCTTCGCAACCACGTGATTGTAATGTGTTTCTGTCCAGTGTGTGCGAGAATGCGTGTGATTCACGTGAGCGTGCGTGTTGGGTTCAGTTCGCGGCGCTTTGAGTCGAATCATGAAATTGGGTAAAGTCGCCTACTCATTAGTATTATTATATTATTATGATAATGATTATGATTATTAAGACAATCCAGATTATGACATTTGATATCACATTTGATGTAAAGTTGACATGAAAATGAGCGAGACAGAGTTCCAGGGGCGCCGGAACCGGGGGGGGCAGGGGGGGCAGCTGCCCCCCCCCCGTACCCAAGCAGGGGGGGCAAGAGTGTCTTTTTGCCCCCCCTGGAAAATCAGGTGACTATGCAAGAGGGGGGGCAAAGCCATGGTCTTGCCCCCCCCCCCCCCCTTCCCCTACCTCTCCCCCTACCCCTCTTAGTGCTCTCTCCCTCATCCCACCCAACAGAGAACTTCTGTTTTTGCGGACCGAATGCTGTCCGCTCCTCTAATTGCCCCCCCCCCCCCCCCCCCCCCCCCCCCCCCCCCCCCCCACCCCCCCCCCCCCCCCCCCCCCCCCCCCCACCCCCCCCCCCCCCCCCCCCCCCCCCCCCCCCCGCTTTTCACTTTTTTCGGGCAACGTCCTGGTTCGTAAAGGTTTTTTGTCTACGCAGCATTTGATCCCCCCCCCCCCCCCCCCCCCCCCGCTTTTCAATTTCTTCGGGCAACGTTCCCCCCTCCGAGATTCTGCCCCCCCTCCCCCCAACATCTTCCGGCGCCCCTGAGTTCATCATGACAACTGTTGATGCAGACTGGAATGGCCAAAGCAGCATGACAACTGTCACTATGTGACAACTGGAGTATGCAGCTCGACAAGCTTCTTGTTTAAAGGGCCATATTCTTAGGGCCGATTTACCCATGGGTCGCTCATTGGCAACGGGAGCCAGTCGTAGGAAAGTGGCGCTTAGAGTGACTGGCCTAAGCGAGGCTTTGCTCCGCCTCTCCCGCCAGTGAAAGGCAGCTTTTTCGAATCAGAACTAGGCCAAGCTCAATTTTCTCCCTGAAATACGTGCTTATGGACTTCGTTGGGTCGAAATTTTGGTTGGCCTGTGTTAGTCACTGCACAAAACATCATTTAAGTATGGAACACCTAGGTAATCTCTAAGTATGATACATTTGTGCGCAAAAAGAAAACAAACTCATTGGAAGCATCATTCCAGGCACACAGCGAACACAAAGCAGGCACACGGTGCAGACTAAACAGCGAACAGGCCACACCTCTTTTGACATAGGTACGAATGTGGCCCTTTAAAAATAAAGAATCAGAAAGAGAGAGGGGGGGGGGGTCGAGAGAGAGAGAGAGAGGAGAGAGAGAGACAGAGAGAGAGGGAGAAGAAGAAGAAGAAGAAGATAAGAAGAAGAATTGGGACAGAATACGTTCCTGACCTTTGATACTGTCTGGAAGGCCGTCCGTTGCTACGTTAAACACTTTGGTGGACAACAGCTGAGGTGCAGCGGGGTTAGCGAGGCTGACCACGTGGAGCACGTCCTGATTGTGACCTGTGCACGTCAAATTCATTGAACCATTGGAAGAGGTCCGTAAAACACGCTGGGGCGGAAGACTAGCAA
>JACVVK020000115.1:132500-147500 GCA_018292915.2 Batillaria attramentaria | reverse complement strand
GAGTGGGCTGGGGGGGGGGGGGGAGGGAGGGACGGGGGTCTAGTCAGTCTAGTGAGAGAGGCTCGGAATGGAAGGGATGAGTGTGCGTCCGTGCGTGCGTGTGTGTGTGTGTGTGTGTGTGTGTGTGTGTGTGTGTGTGTGTGTGTGTGTGTGTGTGTGTGCGTGTGTGTGTGTGCGCGCGCGCGCGCGCGTGCGTGCGTGGGAGAGAGAGTGGTGTCAGGTGTAAAGATGATGATTTTTTTTTAATGTTTTATCTCCTTCTTTCAGGGCCTGTGGCTCATGTTTATAATTGTTTTATGTAATTACTTGATCAACGTAGTTTGTGTGTGTGTGTGTGTGTGTGTGTGTGTGTGTGTGTGTGTGTGTGTGTGTGTGTGTGTGTGTGTGTGTGTGTGTTTAAAAGTATCGTTCTGTTATCGAATGCTCCTTCTATTTTGGGCTGTAAGAAGAATATTATCCTTTTTTAAGGACAACAAACATGTATTGTATTGTATTGTATTGTATTGTATTGTATTGTATTGTAATGAAGGGATGTCAACTAAATTATACACACAATCTGGGTAGTACTTTTTTTTTCTTTCTTTCTTTTTTGGCAGGCTCAGTGGCAGTTGCATAACAAACTTGCTCCCAATACGGATTTCAGCCAACGTCGCTGCGCACCAGAAAATCACCTTTTTATGTGACGAATTATGGCAGTTCTACGTGAAACACACGAATGCCACGATGGCCGTGTATATGTACCACAGTGCTGGAGGGAAAACCACAATCTCTTTACTCACTGAGGATAAGTGGCCAACGCGGCCAATTTCCGCAACACTGTACGCTTTGGTGATTTTTTTTTCTTCTTCTTCTTCTTTCTTCTTGGGCCGGCTAATTGGTTTTGCTTGTGTGTAATGATTATGTCCTTGACCCACTTTCGTGTCGCTTAATTTCCTCTTTCAGGCCCACTTTCCCTTCCTTGTATACATAACGATGAACTTTAGAAGCCCAGCCTTAACGAATTTGACTTCGTTCTCTTGTCACTTCATTCTGCAAAATTTGCTAGGGGAGGGAGTGGGGGGGGGGGGGATAAGTATGCTAACGATAAAAGCGTTATTATAATCACACTTATTTCCCTTGTTAGTAGACTTCATAACATCAGGGGCCCGTTGCATGAAAAGGGACAAGACTAGTCTAAGACTACCCAGTTCTAGCATTACGTCAGGGACTATGTCATCAGCGTAGTATTACCGTTTACTCCCTAAACTTGCCCAAGTTTCCGTGTATGCATATTTTAGTCTTAGCATAGACAAGCTAGTCTCAGACTGATGTCCTAATCTTTCTCCATGCATAGATCGGGGCAAAACTTAACTGAACCCTTTCACTGCCGCCGTCGCAGAATTTCATGAAAGTTCCAGTAGTTGGGGGGAAAAAAGCTCTCTGGGTGCAGTATAGGTTTGATTCCTGTTTACAACAGAGTGAGGTGAAGAGATGTTATTCAGTCGTGAACTTAAACACCTCAGTGAAAGGGTTAAACGTATCAGTGTGAACGAAACGAAATTCGGCGGTAGTTCTAAAGCTCACCATATTCATAATAATACCACCTTCTCAGTTTCGGTCACCACAGACTTATTATTTTGTTATCAAGATTTTACACCAGGAAAATTAATGTGATACTGAGACGGGCGAGTCAGGTCTAATACTCACGGAAGTCTCTTTAGCTATAAACACGCACCAAAAGTTCACCGAGGACACAACGGAAGGCGGCCAAGTGTAGAGCACTGGGTCTTGATCACAGACCCAAAAAAAAGATAGATCCTCTGCGGTGCTGGAAGTGTGACGCCGCCGCGCGCCATGTTGCGAGTACCTGGAAGTGCCAGACGCTATCAGCTGTTTACATAGCGCGCATAGCATTGGTCAGACGCTATCAGCTGTTTACATAGCGCGCATAGCAGTGGCCCGCTTTATCTTACGTCACATTTCTGGTGACGTCTTTCTAAAGAACTTTGTATTTCGAACGAGGCGTCCTGTATACAGAGCATCTGAGTTCTGGTATTCACAAGATGGCCGCGATAGCGACACTCGCAAGCAGCGGTGGCAGCGTGCGGCGGTGGGTCTATCTTTTTTAGGTCTGTGGTCTTGATGCATGAAGGGAGAGTAAGACGTAAATCTAAGGCTAGCTTGACTATAAGCTAAGACTTAAAAAAAAAAAAAATATATATATATATATATATATCCATAACCGGAGGGGGAGCCGCGATAGCGGAATGGTAGAGCGTTGGACTTTCAATGCTCGGGTCAGTCGAATCCCGGCCGGGGGCTAAATGTTTGTGGTGGCGTTTTTGTCGGTGCCCCGTCTTTGATATCACCCACACGTGGTGTAACAGAACGTTAAACTCCCAAACACCCACCCACTCCACCCATAGCCGGAGACTAGGGCAAATCTTTGATTGTTTCAGGAACAAAATGCTTATACAGTAATGAGCAGTCCCAGAGCCTGGTCTCAGAATAGTCTAGTCCGTACACCAGACCCCAGGGCCCGCATGTAAAAGTCGGGGTTAGGGAGTTTAGCCCCGGGTTAGAGTCTAACCTCGAACTAAACTAGCTCTAGGGTTAATTTTTTATTATTTTTTTTTTAATCAGGAAGCGGGTCCATTCCAGCAAGGTGCCTATGCCGTAATAGAAGGATTTATGTCTTTCTTTCTTCGCTTCCTTTTTTATTTAATTTTGTTTCGGGGTTTCTTTTGTCCTAGTCTGGGTTAGGCCCGTAGCCGTGGGTTAAATTCACCTCGAGTTTTACATACGGGCCCTGCTCTCGAAACTCACACGGCGACTGTGATACGTGTTATTGTGTCCGACTTCGAAGCTAAAAATAATAATAAAATAATAATAAAACTTATTTGAATGTGACGCCTTTCCCTCATTCGAAGCTCCAGGCGCCACTACAGTAGGAGACAAAAAACAAAACTGACATTCAAGTAAACCGCATTTCCAGGCACTGATACACGCACACACACTGACACCTAAGTAGGGTTATTAGGCATGTTCAGTAGGACTTCGTAAGGAGGACTTCGCTGAGCAGCGTAACCCATTTACATGTAAATTAGGCACGTTAGGGGTACCATTAGCTAATCGCAGCGCGTTAGCCGCCCACGTCCTCTGTCGTGTGAACCTAACTTACATGTAAATGGGTTACGCTGCTCAGCGAAGTCCTCCTTACGAAGTCCTACTAAAGATGCCTATCAACGGTGTGTTGGTATAGTGCGCCCCCTTGTGGCATTTGCAACTCGTGTAAATGCACCGCGACTGGTCGTCTAAGCAGCACAGCGACAGCACCATTACCATAAAGTAACCCCAACCTTAAACCTAAACCTAACCCTTACCCTAAATCTAACCCGAAACCGATCTGAGCAGGCGAACTCTACTAAATGAGCGTGGTTGCGTTGGTATAGCTGATCCTACACGTTGCGAGAAGTCGGCCATCCCTGTCCTGTCGACTGTCATCTAGCCGACTGGTGGAGGGTCACGTCCCTCGCCGTACACGTCGATAGTTGAGCGATAGCCCTGTAGTAGACTACGCGTTTACCATATATGGAAAGTCACGCGAGACTACTCTCCCTTGAAGACAAAATGGCGGCTCCCATGGCGGACTACGATTTCGATGAATCAGAAGATTTGGAAGTGATTGCGGCCGCTGTTGCTATTCTTGCCGAAGAGGACGAACCGTGTAGTTTCGTCCCTCGTATCCCATATGCCTGGATTTTCTCTCACTAGCTCGATAAACCTTGCCTGTGGCACAGTCGTCCATCTTACTATGGAAACAACATAAAAAGATCTTGGAAACATAAAGATAGTTCACTTACCTCCCTTTGCGCATTAGCGCGCATCCCGCAGATCTACGCAAAATGGCAGTATGGCAGAAAGCCAAAAACCACGCAAAAATTCGGGCGTGCAATGGTGTGCAGCGCCGAATTGCTGTCAGAAGCGAACACCAGGAACGGGAAAACCTTTCTTTAGATTTCCCCCTTGAAAAAAAGAAGTAGGTATGCCTACGATATCGAAGCTGGAGCCAAGATCGGTATCGAAGTTGGAGCCAAGATTATGTTTTCTCCCAAACTTAACACACAGCATCACACGTGAAAACCAAAATCGCCGCATCCACGACATGTGACTGGCATAAATTTAGTATAGAATCCGCATGCTTGTAGAAAGTCTCTGTTTGTTTGACCCAACCCTACACTAGCCGCCGTAAAACATCTTAACGAAATAAACAAAAACGAAGATGTCAGCGACTAACAGCGGGTGGTCTCCCCCATAATTATATTTCGCATTTGTTTTAGGCCTATGGGAAACATAAGTATTTTCAAAGTTCCGGAGAACGAACGACAGATCTAGTTTGGCTTTCACTGCTGTACGCAGGCTATGTGGTGCATTTCGTTCGATGTCAGTGTTCAAGTAAAACTAGTACGGAACACAGAAAGATCGAATAGCTGTGCGAGAGACCCAAAGATGGCCCGGACGCATCCGCTGAATACTTCCTGCTCTCAGCATTAATCATATCTGCGACCGACGATCCAGCAGAATCTATGTTGTGATATGGTTTTACAATGGCGAGAATGAAGTTCAGCCGGATGATTTTGTTCTCTCTCTCTCTCTCTCTCTCTCTCTCTCTCTCTGTGTGTGTGTGTGTGTGTGTGTGTGTGTGTGTGTGTGTGTGGATCAGTGCAACTTGCCGCTAGCACAGGTCAAGTCAACGTTATTTGTAAAGTTAAAAATAATACACCACCGCCAACAAAAGAACAAAAACAACACCAAAACCTGATGTCTGCGCCTGCCACGTGTGTTTACTGCTGTTTGTTTACACTGCATGCAAACCTCTTGATTTTTTAGAAAAGAGTTCTGTACATACCTACAGATTTCCCCCCAACAGTATGTGAACTGGAAAAAGTGCCGATGAACGTACCTTTTGTGTGTGTGTGTGTGTGTGTGTGTGTGTGTGTGTGTGTGTGTGTGTGTGTTAGATGCAGCTAGCCGCTAGCACAATATAAGTCACCGTGATTTGTAAAGTTGTCCGAAAAAAAAAAAGATTACGCTGTATCTGCGTCAGCCGCGTGTGTTTACTGTTTGTTTACACTGCATGCACACGTACCACTTGAGGTCTTTTTTTCTTTTTCTTTTAACAAGAAAGCGGGGGAAAAATGGTTGTTTTTCAACAGGAATACCAAAAGAAGTATTTCCCCGTTTATATTTGTCTGTTATTTGAACAATTCGGCGCAGAACACAATTGCAAGCCCGGCTTCTGTGATCGCTTTCCACTTTCCGCCATGCTGTCACCATAGGGGCCAGGGGCCGTGGTCACGACGCGAACGCAAATTTCTTTGCGCAAATAGGTTGCGGATCGTAAGTTCGTACGTGGCTACGTGAAAACTATCTCTTCCGCTAGTTGGCCGGTCACGACGCGCACTTACTGGAAACGGTGTCACGTACGGGTTATTTTTAGATAGGTGTGGGACCCCTGGGATTCCCACGGAAAACACCATCACGTGACCTGCACAAATACTTCTTCCAGCGTGAAGACTGAAACAGTAGAGGGGGTGTGTTCACTACGCGTTCACTACAGAGTTTTTGGTCGAGTCATGTATCTGCCGTAGCGTCAGGTTAAAATGCGTGGCATGTATGTGGAGAGTGTGATCAGGAGTGCATGCAGGTCGCATATAGACCGCTCCCTAGCAGTCTCTATCTCAACATTGGACCAGTAGAAGCATTTACTGCACGTACAAACCGTATGTAGCAGGCTCACTGGCAAGAAAACCAACGGAATGAACCTCAATCAAAGAACAACGAAAAAAGAAAGAGGAGAGGATAACAACATCATCAACAAAACTCTCTACATACATGCCACGCATTTAACCTGACTTGCTACGGCAGATAAACATGACTCGACCAAAACTCTGAATTCGGAACCGGCGCACATTTCGGGTCCACAACACGATGAATGAGACCTGCATTGACAGGCATACGATCAAAACGGTGGTGGCTGATCATTGAAGACTGACCGAGTGCGTTCAGCACTGAACTAGTCCGAAACACACACAACAAATGTTAACCCACAAAAAGGAAACAAATCAACCCACGATGTGTGTACAGCCGGCCATACAGGCCTTTGCACTGCAGGGTGCGTAGTGAACTGAACGCGCCCCCTCTACACTCAAGTCGTCCTACAGCAGATCGCACAATTCCTGCAGGTCTCTCCTCCTAAATCTAAACCTTTGCCGGAAGCATGTCCACATCGTCGTACAAGTCAAAAGGGTTAGTACGATCGCGGAACACCCTTTCCTGTCGCAATGCTCTTCTCATTTGCAGTTGGTAAATCGAGCGGGCCGCCATTTTTCAGATTTACGCAAAGGCTACGGCACCTTTCCGACACCCTGCTAGGTGGTGTACAATACGCAAGGGTTTCCGAGCGGCCGTAACTCTGCGCAAACGTCATGGGGCCGAGGTCACGACGCGAACGCAAATTTCCTTGCGCAAATAGGTTGCGGATCGTAAGTTCGTACGTGGCTACGTGAAAACTATCTCTTCCGCTAGTTGGCCGGTCACGACGCGCACTTACTGGAAACGGTGTCACGTACGGGTTATTTTTAGATAGGTGTGGGACCCCCGGGATTCCCACGGAAAACACCATCACGTGACCTGCACAAATTCTCCTTCCAGCGTGAAGAGTGAAAGAGTAGAGGGGGTGTGTTCACTACGCGTTCACTACAGAGTTTTTGATCGAGTCATGTTTATCTGCCGTAGCGTCAGGTTATATGCGTGGCATGTATGTGGAGAGTGTGATCAGGAGTGCATGCAGGTCGCATATAGGCCGCTCCCTAGCAGTCTCAATCTCAACATTGGACGGACTACAACCAGTAGAAGCATTTACTGCACGTACAAACCGTATGTAGCAGGCTCACTGGCAAGAAAACCAACGGAAAAGAACAACGAAAAACGAAAGAGGAGAGGATAACAACAACATCAACAAAATTCTCCACATACATGCCACGCATTTAACCTGACTTGCTACGGCAGAGAAACATGACTCGACCAAAACTCTGAATTCGGAACCCGCACATTTCGGGTTCACAACACAATGAATGAGACCTGCATTGACAGGCATACGATCAAAACGGTGGTGGCTGATCAGGAAACAAATCAACCCACTATGTGTGTACGGCCGGCCATACAGGCCTTTGCATTGCAGGGTGCGTAGTGAACTGAACGCGCCCCCTCTACACGGGTACCTCAAGTCGTCCTACAGCACATCGCACAATTCCTGCAGGTCACAGTCTCTCCTCCTAAATCTAAACCTTTGAAGCATGTCCACATCGTCGTACAAGTCAAAAGGGTTAGTACGATCGCGAAACACCCTTTCCCGTCGCAATGCTCTTCTCATTTGCAGTTGGTAAATCAAGCGGGCCGCCATTTTTCAGATTTACGCAAAGGCTACGGCACCTTTCCGACACCCTCCTAGGTGGTGTACAATACGCAAGGGTTTCCGAGCGGCCGTAACTCTGCGCAAACGTCATGACCACCCAATTTTATCACAAATCGTAAGTTACGGACTCTCGCGTGCGTAAATCGGTGGCGGAAAAGTTACGAACGCGTCGTGACCACGGCCCATGACCACCCAATTTTATCACAAATCGTAAGTTACGGACCCTCGCGTGCGTAAATCGGTGGCGGAAAAGTTACGAACGCGTCGTGACCACGGCCCCTGATCTAGGATGCGCGCTAATGCGGGCAGACAACTCTTCGCGTTGTCCCGCTATATGTCTCTCTTACGACACTCTCTGGGGCACAGAGTCTTTCAGTGGAAAGTACCTCTGTGCACGGTGGGGAAATGGCGCTCACTGCGCTACCGTGACGGGCCTAAATTGTCTCGGTGCTCTCAAACACAAGGTCGCGCACTATGTCATCCTTGACCAGCTTTGAACCCAGAGGGATCCTCAGTGGCGCAAGTGATGGCAGGCTGTCTTCAGAGTGAAAGTAGGCGTGTTTCTGAATCAGAGACTTACATAACATGTCTCTGTCTGAATGGACAGATCTATTATTACATTTAGTCCTAGAGCACGGGTGTGTATGCTTTTGTAATTGTCTCTTATTCCACCACAAGGCAGGTACGTGATCGTCTGCACCGTGCAATAATACTTGCCTGTAGAGTGCAACACCCTTGCCTGTCAGAGTGCAACCCCCTTGCCGTTTACTCACATCCTGTTGGATCAGTGTACCACGTAAACAGTGCCATCAAAGCGCAACAACAATAGTCCGCTGGCAAAGATTTTGCACAAACGAAAAGTGGTCGGATATTCAAGACTTCGTTTCAAATCGAATCATATGACACACAAGTCTCTGCTTTTCTAAAAAAAAAAAAATCGCCATTTTTGAAAATGGCGCTGGGTGTAAGCAGTCACATTTTCACGCCCCGCCGAAAAGGGGCTGCACTCTGGAGTCTACTTTTGCGAGGGCAGGAGTGACGCGTCTTTCCTAGGTCTTTGCTTTCCCTCTCTGTTTCATCTGTTTCATTACTATATTTGCGGACGTAAAGCACTCATAGTTAACTCACTCTAAGTTTGCACTGGCGAGTGGTCAGTGTAAAAAAAATGTTTAAATCAAACGCACACCATGGATAGCAGCTCATACGACATACCGCGTGCCGCCTATACCCCAGGCCACGCCGTAGTGTGACGCATACTACATAATCATGCACCATGGAAATCAGAGAAACGCTTCACTGACCAGGCCGGATGGGCGCCGCAACTGTACTATTCAATACTCTGCGTCGTCAGTCAGTCCCGGCCGTGTAATGGTTTCGATATTTACACGCATGAGCAAACTCCGATAAGCGGAGAGTGTTCCCCACAGCGCAGTATCGCGTCAGTAGTGTGTGTTAAACTTCGTCAGGAGTGGCTTGCTGTGAACTACACAGTGCCTGGCAAGGAATTTCACTGAGTTGGTAAGGGTCAGTGACTCAGTGTGGCGTTTCCTAGCTGGGCAACTCTCTCAGTGTTCAGATCAGTGTCAGTCACCGTGAGAAGACCTGTGAAACTTTCTCAAGTTCAGCGTTGCCGGTCAGGGCGGTATAATTATACAACAGCGTGCCAGTCAGTGCAGTGGCTGAAACTTGAACTTTCCATCCAGCTTATGTGCTTAGTAATCCCAGCAGCTGTGCATCCGAGTCAAAATCAGTCACGTGGGTCACAATAATATCATCATTGGCATCTGAAACACAGTTGTACTGAGTGGCTCTGATCGGCGTATGTGGGGTTCTGGACTGGAAGCGCCGGTACGGCCACGCATTGAGCAGACGGCGTTATTCAGTGCGGACGGACTAAGGATCTAGTGCCCGGCAGTAAATCTCTTTGGGCTCTAAGGCTTATTTCTGTCGCCGTCTGTGGGGGAAAAAATTCTTGTAGCGGATACTGATCGTATCAGTAGTGGCTACTGTAGTGGCACTTAGCTCCTTCTGCTATTAACTCAGACGGATAGAGGGAGTCGCGTGCATTGGCTTATACCTTAAGTGGTTTAACGTTTAGAGCGTCTGACTGAAGATCGGAAGTTCACGGGTTGAAAGATCTGGGGGCCCGCGGCAAGACCGAAAATTAATTTGTACCAGTCAGTGTATAGTCCTCCTTTTTCACCTGACCTTAGCGAAGGCCCAAAGCCGGCAGTCACGCCTCGCTGCACTGCCGGACCCACGACCACCTGCCCACCTGAAGGCAGTCGGGTAGCTCGATTAACCCAAGTTGAGTCAGCGTCAAGATGGAAAGGGTTGAGAGTCGGTTCGCATCCTGACAGGGCGAATTTTTCTTTTTCTTCATTTTTTTTTCTTTTTGAGTGCACCCGTCGATGAAAACATCGGCGGAGAGAAGATGTAAACGTAAACAGAAGCCCACCCGCCGACCTGTTGGAAAACACAGGTGAGCTGGACTGGTTGGTTAGCTGGGGTTTATCGTCCACGCCACAACGAGGTGATTGCAGACGGCCCTAGGGGGCAGGTTATGGGGGATGGGGATAGCTACCCTAACTGTACAGTCCAGCTGAACATTTATTCAATCCAGTCAGACTGCCAGGTCGGCCACATTTTATGTATCCTTGACTGTAATGGACAAGTTACACAAACAGATCCAGTTCACAGTCACTGAGTGGAAGCGGGGCAACGTGAAAAAGGCCTGCACAAGTGTTGGCCCTGTCGGGATTCGAACCCGGGACCTTTCGATCTCGAGTCCAACGCTCAAACCGCTGAGCCACCGACTCCCCCCTCGCCAAGCTTTAATGCAGTACAACCACTACTGACTGCCCAGCTGTAGTAATTAAGCTGGCGCCTTGCCGCGTACACTGAACGACCACTACCCGCGCGTTCGATCTTGCACATTCCCGTTCCGGGAGCCTCGCCGCTACTCTTGGCCCCCGCGACGACGCAGACTCGGGCTAACCGAAACCGGGCTGAGCTTAGTAATGCCTAAGAAGGAAAAAAATCAAACTACTCGGTGACAAAGAAAGTGGATAATTGTGAACAACTTTGAGGTCCCCGTGTTATTTCACAGTGTGCACAGAAGCGGGGAAAAATGTTGCATTCACCAGCACCAGTACATTCTCGGCCTGTTTCGAGATTTTTACCTGCGTGAGTAGTCCCCCGTGCATACATAGACCCGCAGCAATCAATCATTTTTCGTGGCAGCTTTGTGCTCCGCCGCGAAAAATGCGTGCTTGTTGCGGCAAGGGAGATTACTCATGCAGGTAATAATCTCGAAACAGGCTGAGAATGTACGGGTGCTGGTGAATGCGACAGTTTTCACCGCTTCTGTGCACACTGTGAAATAACATGGGGACCTCAAAGTTGTTCGCAACCGTCCACTTTCTTTGTCACCGAGTATTTTGATTGTTTCCTTCTTCGGCATTACTAAGCTCAGCCCGGTTTCAGTTAGCCCGAGTTTGCGTCGTCGCGGGGGCCAAGAGTAGCGAGGTCCCCGAAACGGGAATGGCTCTTGCATACGCTGAACGACGAAGCGACTTGGGTTCGGGACTTTAAGTGATTACTTGACATATGATATGGTGAGCGGCAAAACGAAAGAGGGCAACTATAGCGATCGAAGCAAATTAGACCCTGCAAGCTCACATCGTCGTGAAAGATATTTAAGTTTGAAAGTTGAACTTTCAGCAATAGCTGCATAAATATGATTGTAAACTTGACTAGCCTGAAACATCAAGTCTGTGTCTTGCTTTGATATTTTTTTAATGATTTTTCCCCTGAACCTCACAAATCGGCCCGTCTACAAGGATCGATGGCTGAGGAAAAATCGGCCCGTCTTGAATGAGTTAATATTGCTGTCAATCATTGGCTTGCATAGCTTCGGGCCGGTCGGTCGGCGCTGCGGCCAGTCAGTGGACGTTGGTGTGTTGAATTCAGGGCTTTGCCAAATTATCATACTAAGATGGGCTGTTTTCAGCGTATAATATGCACACTCGCTATCCTAGAATCCCGGCTACAGGGGAGCCTAGACACTGAGCCGAGCGGTAGAGGTGCGGTGGACTTTTAATACTCGGTTCGTGAGTTCGAATCAGTCCTGGCATGGCTTCCTTGGAGCCACAACTTTGTGGGGAGCCGGGATAACCGAATGGTAGAGCGTTGGACTCCTAATACTCGGTTCGTGAGTTCGAATCCTGGGTTCAGTAGAGCCACAACTTTGTGGGGAGCCGGGATAACCGAATGGTAGAGCGTTGGACTCCTAATACTCGGTTCGTGAGTTCGAATCCTGGGTTCAGTAGAGCCACAACTTTGTGGGGAGCCGGGTCTGATAACCGAATGGTAGAGCGTTGGACTCCCAATGCTAGGGTCGTGAGTTCGAATCCCGGCTGGAGCCACATATTTGTGCTGGCCTTTTTCTCCGGTTTCCCCATCAGTCTCACTTTGACTATGATTGGAAAAGGACGTAAAACTGTGACCCCCCCCCCTCCCTCCCCATCTCACCCGCCACAACATTGCGCTGGCTTTTTCCTCGCTGTCTCGGTTTCGATAGCACCCTTATGTGGTAGGAAAAAAAGGACGTTAAAACTCTAACGCCCATCCAGCCACCCGCGTTTAAGCGCTGCGGCGGAGATACGGAACGTTTAAAAGAGAGAGAGAGAGAGAGAGAGAGAGAGAAAGCGAACCAGGTACTACTATCTGAGGCTGCGTCACTTATCTGTCCGTTGCTGCGGCCACGAGTACTCAAACTCAAGCCAGCTCGGGCAGGCACTGTGTGGGGGCTGGGGGCGGTGGACAAGCAGGAGCTGAGGGGGAGGGGGTCCACGAGATTAGGACGAGAAAACTTGCATATGGCATGGCATGGCGTGGGCTGGGCCGGCGGGGTCAGGCACGAATCTGGATAACGCTCAGGTTCCACCCGACTTTTTCCCTTCTTTTCTTCTTCTTTTTTTTTCGTGTCGGCTTCTGCTCCGTCCGAAGGATTTGTGACAGTGACGTGCAACGCCTGTGAACGAGGTCGAAGTCTGCTGTGAAACGTCACTGTGAACTGAAATTGCGGCTTCTGTGCCAGGCTAGGTCACTGTGGTTCAACTGAGGTGAGTGGATGACTTTTATATTTTATTTTATTTACAGCTCGTGTTTCAGCCCCCAAAAAATCCACTCAAACCTGAGCTGGCCTGTGTGCTGTCGTTTAGAAAGCAGAGGACGAGGACGTGATTTCTCGGGCTAAATTGTAGACTGTTTAGATGTAGACTGATCTAGTTTATGGGTTCTGTTCAGTCTTCGTGTGTTTGGTGGCGTGTCACGGCCACCACTGATCATACACATTCGACGCGTGCGTCTATGTAGCATACATCTGTGTACATCCGTGATAAGTCCGTGAGCGGCCAGTCAGTATATCGTCACGTAATACTGACGGACGGATTTCCTTTCTAGGCCAGCTACTGTAGGTTTTCAGTTTCGAGCGGTTTCACTTGCAAGTCGGCACACTGACACAACTCGATCTCTGGTCATTTACTTGTTAATAGTGTCTTTTCCACTCAGAACGTTCGCAATCACTGGTCAAGCATTGAAGTCTAAGGCGTCATTAAGACTGAAACCGCACCAGTTGAAGCTTCTCCGAATTCTCCTCACCCTACACACACACACACACACACACACACACACACACACACACACACACACACACACACACACACACTGTGGCACACACACACACACACACACACACACACACACACACTGTGGCACGCACACACACACACACACACACACACACACACACACACACACACACACACACACACACACACACTGTGGCACGCACGCACACACACACACACACACACAGAGTCACACACACACTGACAAACACAAATACCACCACCGACCACCGGGGCTCTTGTAGACAATATTATCATAGGGTGTGGATGAGTTTTAGTCCTGGTAAACTATTCTTTACAAGAACAGACATGGGCAGCCCAGAGCAGACGGCGAGTGTAAGCGAAATGTGTACATGCAGTTCATTGAATATGAATCATGGCAGGCCGATCTACGTCCTTCCTGTTTCCGAATGAAATTGACCTTTAGAGATTAATAAAATTTTTATCCAATTGAATTGGATTGCATTGAATGTCAGTCTTGATCATTTAGAACACGTGTGTGTGTGTTCCTAGACGGGTCTTATGCACAAGGCATGCTGGCATATATAGGAGATCAAGAGACCGTACCAAACAGGTTTCCCCATTCCTTTGCTCATTCACAGAGCATTCACAGGGCATGCGTATCTTACGTGCCAACGCAAGACCGCATAAAAGAAACTTTGCCTCAGCTCTCTACCCCCACCCACCCCCCACACACACACACCCTACCCCCCACCCCACCCCTCTCCCGCCACCACCACTCCTTTCTATAAAGAATTTTAGAGTGTAGGTGAGTGTCAACACAACGTGTATAGTCCGTTGTAATTGCATTGAATCCTTGTCTGCAGGCATTTTCCGTGGGCAGTGAAACTGAACGGGTGTGCGTCAGTGTGTTTTCGTGAATGCACAGCTAAGTTTCCTGCGCAAAGCATGCGTGATTTAATAATGTCTTAACGCTCGACAAGAAACCAAGAAACCGTGCCAATAGAACTTTCCCCTTACCCCCTCCACCCGAAACTTTTGTCATTAGACAGTCCGGGTGAGCGTCAGTGTGTTTTCGTGAATGCACAGCTAAGTTTCCTGCGCAAAGCATGCGTGATTTAATAATGTCTTAACGCTCGACAAGAAACCAAGAAACCGTGCCAATAGAACTTTCCCCTTACCCCCTCCACCCGAAACTTTTGTCATTAGACAGTCCGGGTGAGCGTCAGTGTGTTTTCGTGATTGCACAGCTAACTATCCTGCGCAAAGCATGCATGATAAATGTCTTAACGCTCGACAAGAAACCAAGAAACCGTGCCAGTAGAACTTTTCCCTAACCCCCTCCACCCGAAACTTTTGTCATTAGATAGTCCGGGTGAGCGTCAGTGGACCTCGTTGAATATAAATCGTGTATTGACATAGGCTCAGCAGCGTGGCCCCATAGTATCGTTATTGTCATCTCTAGGGCCTAAGTGCCTGTCTAATCTATGGCGCCTACGCCCGTTCTCCGGCTGACTGTGTCGACAGTCTATGCCGACAGTCTGTGTTTGAGGGTCACGTTGTCCTGTCAGATTTTCCTCTTTATCCTTTAAATAAACACTTCCTTTGATTTAGAGTATTAGCTATTTAAAAAGATTTAACCGTAAGGTTGTTCCATTTTCAAGTAGATAGTTTCATGAAGCGAGCCTTTTGCATGTTTTCCGTTTATTGTGCTCGACACAATTTGTTCCCACTTTTAAACGGCTGCTTTAAACCTCGCCGCTATGAGACACACACACACACACACACACACACACACACACACACACACACACACACACACACACACACACACTTATGGAATCATTCGATAATTTGTTAGAAACAAACACGTCACCTTTGCGTTTATCT
>JACVVK020000115.1:117500-127500 GCA_018292915.2 Batillaria attramentaria | reverse complement strand
TCATCATCATAAACAGCAACAACAACAACAACAAACAAACAAACGAGCAAAACTGACGAAATAACAAAACAACAACAACAAACAAGAAACGATGAAATCGTAATGTACTGGGCCTCAAACATACAATTCCTTAGGAAAGATAGCTTTGCCCGCAGGACTGTGGTGGGCAATAGATAACTTGGATGTTTTGTTTGGATGGTTGGTTGGTTGGTTGGCTGGTCAGTTGGTGTGCTGGTCAGCTGGTTGGCTGAATGGTTGTTGACTGCATTAAGTAAGCATTGAGAACGGTCACTGAAGTCATAATCATTCGCACTGTGGTTCTCTTCTGATGACCTGAAGTTTGACTTCTAACCGTTGAGCATTAACTTAGCAAGCCGTGACGCGTACACACTACAGTATGGCCAAAGTCCAACCGATACCGGCGACCAGGTGGTACGGTGAATTCTCACGTAACAAAATGCCTTCAGACATTTCTCTTTTTTTCCACAGTCATTATCAAAAGCTTGCGGCGCAATGACGGTGCTGTATGATGAGGCTAAATTTGGACAGGGGGTGTAGTCAAAATGGACGATAGTGTTTCCAGTGCTCATCCGCTCCAGAAGTGTCGGCGATCATTGTGCATGCTGTCACTCAATGTAAGTGACAGTTGAGCAGACACCGACCTGTGCGTGGTAGTATATAAAGCGCTAGTGAAAGTCGTTTTTTTTTCTGGGCCCGCATGTAAAAGTCGGGGTTAGGGAGTTTAGCCCCGGGTTAGAGTCTAACCTTGAACTAAACAAGCTCTAGGGTAAAATTTTCTGGTTGTTGTTGTTTTAAATCAGGAAGCGGGTCCATTCCAGCAAGGTGCCTATGCCGTTATGGAAGGATTTTTGTCTTTCTTTCTTCGCTTCCTTTTTAAAATTTAATTTTGTTTTGGGGTTTCTTTTGTCCTAGTCTGGGTTAGGCCCGTAGCCGTGGGTTAAAGTAACCTCGAGTTTTACATTCGGGCCAAGGTTGATAAACAATCCATGTCTTTCACGCCGACAATAGTCCGGCCGTTGGAAACACTCAGTGTTACTCAAATTTGAAAATGGCAACACTTGGTGCTACTGTTTGGAAACACTGTGTCCCAGCGGTGTTACTGTTGAAGCAGAGCAGCACGGGAAGTCCGGCTGTTGGAAAAACGCGGTGCTACTCAAATTTGAAAATGGCAACACTTGGTGCTACTGTTTGGAAACAGTCTGTCCCAGCGGTGCTACTGATGAAGCAGAGAAGCACCGGACACACTCGCGCGCATTTTTGACTACAGTCCGTGTTGTGGGTGCAGGGCCAGATAACGCGACACTTGATTCGTGTAGTGGTGTCTTTATTCCACGTGTCCGACGGCCAAAGACCGGATCTCGTTTAGGCCTGTGTCAGACTGAACTTTTACCGACGATGATCGGTTTTCTGTTTCCGTTTTGCAGGTGTGCCTGAAGAGCTCTTGATCTGCCCCTACGATGCGTTGAACAACACACAAGTTATCTATTGTTCAGTTCTTATACCCCCTGGAAGGGGGGAAATGACAAAAAAAGAGTCGCTGTGGGAAGAATAATTCTTGGTTCTCGCGCAGTGTGTCCCTGTTGCGCATGCCTGCTGACAGCGGGTGTCCGCCGTTAGCGTATGTAATATCGACAGTTGATGCAGATGCGCTCCGACGAAATCCAGTGCAGACGTTACCAGCAGAATGAGGCTGACTCTTCGTTACGCCCTTGTTGGGGTGATCCTCCTCGTTATCATCGGAAACATCGTCATTTACCTGTACTCATCCTCATCGACCTTCACCTTTGCCCGTACGACCACGGACCTAGTTGCGTATGTCTCCATGATCGACACCGTCAAAGGTCAGTTTCGAGATCGTTCCTATAGCAACGGGACTAATTACAGGGCGCAGCTTGATCTGATGCCTAAACATTTACGAGAGACGGCTGTGCTTCCTGTGAAAGTTACCGCCGAAGAGTTCCGAAGCATGCCACGGGTGAAAACTGGAAACCCGCTAATTGATACCTACGGGGACAATGACGCGCTGCTGTCAGGGGAGAAGGGGAGAGGGGTGACCTTCGTGGACAAAGAGAAAGAAGCAGCTGCCGCCTTGCAGAAAGAGTTCAACATCAACGTCATGGCTTCTGACATCATACCGCTCAACCGGATGGTGCCGGACTCGAGACTGGAAGGGTGAGTGCCTTTTTTTCGTGTTGTTGTTGTTGACGTTGATACGGGTGGGTGATTATATACAAATGGAGAAACAGGCCTTTCCACAGTACGGGCAGTTTAAATGAGCGCATTTCGGTTTTTCAGTCCTGTCAAGAAATGTGACCCTCCACCACGAAATGAGTCTTCTTATGCTATTTGTTCATGTTACAAGACGACTCATTTGGTGGTGGAGGGCCACAAATGTGCTTTAAAAAAAATGGGAAAGGACGATAAGCCTGAGGGCAAAAACTGGGTTATCTACCGTTTAGAGTAAGTGTCTCGGTTTACATTAAAAAATAACATACTTGATAGAAAGTTAGAAACAGACTTCAAGTTTTCTTCTCTGGTGGCCGAATGGTCGAGCGTTGGACTTCTGATGCTCGGGTCGTGAGTTCGTATCCTGGCTGGGGCCAAATATATATATATGTGCTGGCTTTTTCATCGTTGCCCCGTCTTTGATATCACCCGTATGTAGTGGGAAAAGACGCCAAACCCCCAAACACCCACCGACCCACCCTTCTCTCATTGTACGCGCACACGACTGAAACAAGTAATGATAATAATATTTTTAAAAAAACCGGCTGTACATAGCAACGCTGCAGCTAATTTAGGTGAGAGACCCGGACGTAAAAGACACGAGATATAAAATCAATTCTGTGCGCTGTACGTACCGTGTAGATGTTTTATCAACTTATCAGGACAATATGTTTGCACATATGTGCACGACGGTTGAGCAGTGCTGTTAGCAGTTTTAAAACAGCATAAATCGCGTTGCCTATAGATTAAGCGGTATTTACTGACCTTTATGTTCCTTTTATTGCTAAAACTGAGACAGACGATGTGAACTATTCCATAGCTTTCTTGGTGAGGAATCGTTGTAGGATCATTTTTTTGGAAATATATATAGATCAAATATGTAAGGTTAAAGGTTGCATGGCATCACCTGGGAGAGTTGCACTATTCTACACTTTTTTATTTCTCTAGAAACAGGTAAGTATATATCTTACAGTTTCCATACATACACACGTATTTAATTCACTAAGGCTTGATATGGAAGCCATGTGAGCCTGAACTTGTATACAAGTCCAGTTGTAAACTGTCTGTACTTCTCCGCCGAGTACCTCTCTTTAACCATAGTAGCAAGAACACCAGAGTCTGGAAGGGTCTCCTTTAACCTACACCTGTAAATATAAAATTTTCCCATCAAAATCAGCAGATCAATGACGCTGTCAGTTTTAAAGCGTTGATCGATACCAAACATAACCAGAAGTTCAGAGAAGATAGGTGGTGTACAATTATCACACTTATCACATAACCACTTCCGCACACTATTCCAACATTGCTGAGTATATCGACAGGTCCAAAACAAATGGCTCAGTGTTTCTTCTTCAACACCACAGAAAGTACATTCCTTTGTATCTGGTAGCTTCCGTATGTACAGAAAACGCTTTGTCGGAGGAAGTTTATGAATTAACCTAATTTAGTAATTTCAAACCACCTGAGCTGGGGGTCCAGGGTAGTTTTGAAAGGCTTGGTAAAAATGCACGTCCACAATGGGCATGTTGGGTACTGTTTTGACCATTTAGATGTACAAACAGGATTGGCATTACAATGTACGAAGGCAGAATACACAGCTCTCTTTCCACCATACATAATCAGTGACCATACGTTGCTATTGTCATTTGCATCATCAACACTGACATTAATATCTACCTCTAAACGTCTCTGGTATTTTTTGACCGCACATAATACACCATGGTACACAAGAAAGTTGGTGGACACATTTGTGTATCGAGCACAGAAGTTGTTATAGTCTAAGACTTGCCCCTTATCATCCATCAGATGTTTTACTAAAGTAATACCATTATTCACCCAACAGGCTATGTTCAGTACCTTCCGGTCTCTGATAATTCTTGAGTTGTAGAAAAGGTGTTCAGCCATGAATTCACTTGTTGATTCAGGTTGACACTTGTTACTAACATTCTTCTAGTGTTTGGCAACATCGGCCCAAAGTTTATTCTTACTTTGCATCATTACTATGTTAGCGTACTCCCCACCATAGACATGCAAGCTTTCTAACTGTGGACAAAAGGAGCACGAAAGCCTTCTAATGGTAGAATCACCCGAAAAAAAAAAATGCGTCGTAACCACTGTACTTTCATACTTGCCAGGAAGGAGTGCACATTAATCATTCTAAGATCTCCCATTTCATAGGGTAGACAAGCAATCTTCGTATTTATTTTGGCTATCTTGTTATCTCAGAGAAAAGAGTAGAATACTTTGTTCAATTCATAAATGAACTGCTTGGAAGGATCCGGTATATTCATAAACAGATGTACATTTTTTGAAATGGCAAGAGTTTTTATGACTGTAATCTTTCCTAGCGGCGTTAGCTGCCTTTTTGACCAGATATTCAGGATACGCTTAATGTCTGCAAGTTTATCATGGTAAATTGGTAATTACAGCCTTCACAAAAAGTTAAGGACCACTTGCAAATATCATTCAACTTTTGTCGTGGTGGCATGCTGGTGTAGTGCTGAACATCGCTGAAACGACGGCTTATGTAGGCAAACAAATAAGCACAGTTCATAACCAGGGATGCATTCTTTGACCTGCATCTCATTTTTGCAAAAACCAGGGATGCATTCTTTGACCTGCATCTCATTTTTGCTGTGCAGAAAGCCCCAGGTATCGCTCACTGAACACTGAAACTCGGCCTAGTTTTGCCGAAATTGCAGATTTTCAAACGCGCCAAGTGTGTGTGTGTGTGTGTGTGTGTGTGTGTGTGTGTGTGTGTGTGTGTGTGTGTGTGTGTGTGTTGCTTGTCTTTCATATCACCTTAATTTTTTTAAGCGCAACGAACGTAAGCTGTTTTTCAAGGAGCACTTGCGTTATGCACGTAACTGGACATTGCAATGGCTTGGATTGCATTGTCTGCTGTCCTCGCAGCCTCTTTTGAGCAGTATATGGTCGTCCGGTTGCCTGTCTACAGGTGTGAGAAGCTGACGTACGAGCATGACCTGCCCACAGCCAGCGTCATCGTCCCTTTCTATGACGAGTGGCCGTCTGTATTGCTGCGGACTGTGTACTCCATCGTCAACAGAACTCCACGTCACTTGCTGCAGGAAGTCCTCCTCATTGACGATAAGAGCACCATGGGTAAATATTATGTATTGTGTATAGATGTCATATCTACCAAGGCGTTTCCAGTTTTTAGGTTTTTTAAAATTTATTCTTCGAGACCCTCTGCGGGCATGTGAAGAAAACAAACAAACAAACAAACAAACAAACAAACAAACCGAAAAGACCACAGCAACAGAAATAAAGCACAGTCAAACAAAGCAAAGCATACGAAAGTAAAACAAGATGGCCACTGACCAGCCCAATATGTTGTTTCCATTTAATCACCTGCTGTCGTCACGGTCGTTCTTTTGTAATGCCATGTATTCGGGAGGACACACACACACACACACACACACACACACACACACACACACACACACACACACACACACACTACACACTCTCTCTCTCTCTCTCTCTCTGAATGGAAACAACTGACCGGGCTTGTCAGACCAATCTTGGTTTTGGAAGAGAGACGTCAAGTTGTTTTCTTTGAAATCTATGACGTTTTCCTCATTGGGATGACGCATAATACATTTGACGTAATAACTTTGACTCGGATACAATTCTTGCAATGAAAGCAGCCCCATGAAAATTGAAGTGTTGCTGCTGCGCAGTGTAAAGATCGAATTTATACCGGCTCAATGTGTTTAACAGACAAGTCTGCGCGGCGAACGTTTTTTCACTATGTGTTATGTCTGCTGCGCGCGCGCGCACACAGACACACACAGACATACGCGCGCGCGCACGCACGCACGCACGCACGCACGCACGCAGACTTGCGCGAGCCGCGTTTGTGCATGTGCTCCATTGAGACCTATGTGGTGTTCTCTCACTCTACTATGCTATTGAGTGAGAGTCAGTGGGAAAAACAAAGCTCACTACATCAATGAAACTCCCGCTTTCCCCGTCTACAAATAGAGAACTTCCGAAAAGTGACGACACACCCCCACGTCAATCAAACATGACGTCGGCAAACTGACGCTGATACAGTTTTGCGTCAGTGCGCGTGTGCCTTTTCTGCGATGTTTGTGAGGCGTGTGGCTTGTGTAAAGGAAATGTGCTTCGAGTACAAATTTTCGAGTCAACTGACGACAACGGCTGCAGTGAATTTTTCTAATTTTTTTGTATATTTTTTATGGCACCCCAGGCTCATTATCTATGTATAGTAGGAGCGATTTTGAGATCTAAAGTGTGTTCACCAGCACTTTCATCAGGTACGGTTTACGCCAAAAGTATAAAAGCGACAACCTCCAAAATTCACTCAGTTGAGAGTCCGTATTCATGCTATCTATGTCCCAAAAATGGAGTGGTTTAGGTAAATATTACGCCTTTAAACGCCAGAAAGCCACTTTTTTTGAAAAGGGCGATAACTCGCAAATCATGTGTGCAATCGTACCTGGATCGGGCCTTCTATTCAACAATCTTGATTCATTTAGAAACCCCAAATTTGAAATCGATCGGTTCAGTATTTTCGGAGAAATAGGCATCTGAACTGGGTTCACATGCAATGTCAACTCAGGCTCGGTTTACATGAAAACTATAAGAGCGACCATGTTCTAGTAGTGAGTCAATTCAGAGTCCGTATTCAAGCTATCTACTGCCAAAAAATTGAGTGATTTAAATAAATATTACGCCTGTACACGAAAGACAACCAACTTGTCTCAAAAGGGCGATAACTCCCAAATCACTTAAGCAATCATCACACGCTTGAATCGTCTAATGTAACATTTTGATAAATTTGGATACCCCAAATTTGAAGCCATTCGGTTAAGTATCTTCGAAGAAACGGGCCCGGACACAATTCACACACGCACACACATCCGCACAGACGGCACTCAGTGAGGAGGAGAAGTGCGTTCGGAACAGCATACATGCCAGCATCGATGACGCAGGTTTTCTTACGTCATTGTCAGAGTTACACTTGCATAATCGTCTCTGCGGGAGATCGGCAGTGACGTGCGTTTGTACCACAGATGCTTGCCTGTGAACGTGGAAATTTTAGCCCGTCCTATTATGTTGTTTCCATTACTATGGAAACAACATAAAAAGAAAACAAGACAAACGAAAAGAGTAACGGGAGCGGTTGAGGTTCTAGTCAGACTCTGGGCAAAGGATGTTTCAGTTGAAGTATGTGGAACCGTTCATTCGGGCCGACAGTCGGGAGTTCTCTCCGAGTACTCTGCCCCCCCCCCCCCCTCTCTCTCTCTCTCTCTCTCTCTAGGTGTGAACCTGCACTAATACTCTGTCTGTTTGTCTGTCTGTCTCTCTCTCTCTCTCTCGCTGTGAGCCTTACTAATACGTCTTTTAACGTTTTTCTTTTTACCATCAATTTGATGTTATTCCGTTTGCACTTGATTTGGGGAGAGAGAGAGAGAGTAGTAGAATGTAGCATGGACAAGATACAAGAAAGGACGCTGTACCTAATCTTACATCCTTGAAAAATAAAAGTGTCATTGTCATTGTCATTGTCACTCATTCTCTCTCTCTCTCTCTCTCTCTCTCTCTCTCTCTCTCTCTCTCTCTCTCTCTCTCTCTCTCGAACTTCCAATGCTCTACAATTCTTCTTCTTCTCTCTCTCTCTCCTTTCGAAATGCTTAACCCACACAACTTAACACATTTCGTACCCCGCACGAATATCCCACCTATTTGACTCTCTTTCGGTTTCGGCCCTCTGTGCAAAAACCAGGCAAGGTGGGTGGTGCTTGTACGGCTGTTACTGCATACCAAGTATAATCAAAATGCAACATCCCCACTAAGCCAAATGTAAATCCATGGATGAAGTTTGATTAAAAAAAATAGCCATTGGTGCACAACCCCAAACTAACTTGGTAAGAAGTGAGATAAAAAAATAAATGCAATTCTAAAATTTCGAAACCTCAATAGCTGAGCTGATTACTCGCACCACGCGATTGTCATGTGCGTATGTCCGGTGTGTGAGAAAATGGTTCACGTGTAGTGTGTGTGTGTGTGTGCGTGTGCGTGCGTGCGTGCGTGCGTGCGTGCGTGCGTGCGTGCGTGCGTGCGTGCGTGCGTGCGTGCGTTCGTGCGTGCGTGCGTGCGTGTTGTGTGTTCACCTCCCAGCGCTTTGAGCCAAGAAGTTGGGTAAAGCACCTATACGCAAATTATTGTTATGGGGGATCTTAGAAGACCCAGCTTTTAAAACTATTTGGTCAAGTCAAGTTTATTGAATGGCCAAAGGCCTGCATCAAGGGGCTGAGAATAAGCTGCAAAATGAAGTTGAAAACGATCATAATATGACACGGACTCAATCACAAATACAGTGCCAAGATCAAACGAACTAAATGGAATTTCACTCATACGGAGGGCATGAAGTACAAAATTAGTAGAGCCAGATTTCTCAACGTCATAGAATTCCTGCTAGACATTAATAGTGTTACGTTAAAATGCTGTAGGGTTGTTCCAAGACTTTCTTGGGATATAAAATGACCATAATTCATTATATATATATTTTTTTTTTTAAACCTTTTTGGTGAAGGGGTAGAAATCTCATACCACTTTCTCGGAGAATGGGCTGCACTGGCATCCCTCAGACAGAGATCTCTAGGGGAAGGACTGCATCACACAGGAGTCCAGAGGCTATCCTGGATTTCTTCGAATACTCTGGCTGATCGTTTAGTACCAACATGGAGCTCTGGGTAAAAGGCCCATCTGAGGCCCAAATACAGTGCCGTCCCTTACCCGTGAATCAATCGACCAATCAGTTTATCATTCTACTGCTTGAAAATTCGGGCTGCATGGTACCTTTAGTGAAGTACCATCTGTCTGTCTGTTTCACTCTGTGTGTGTGTGTGTGTGTGTGTGTGTGTGTGTGTGTGTGTGTGTGTGTGTGTGTGTGTGTGTGTGTGTGTGTGTGCCTGTCTGTCTGTCTGTCTGTCTGCCTGTGTGTGTCACTCTGTGTGTGTGTGTGTGTGTGTGTATAACGGAACCGGATTTCCTGTTGCGCAAGCCGTCCTTCTACTTGACAAACCGCGATTCCGTCGACATTTGCCAACAGAGTGTTTATCCCAACGGTTACATTTTCCAACCAGTGTGAGACTTCCCTCTTCCCCTTCTTCTTAGTCTTGATATCAGTGATTTGCCTTCACGTATGAAAGAAGAAAATACAATGTGTGACATGTTTGCGAAACGATACGTCCCTACACTCGTCAGCTAAAGACATTACCCAAATATTCACCAACTTAACGAAAAATGACGACAATGATAACGATATTATTAACGAGGATGAATCTGAACGAAAGTCTTTCTCTCTCTCTCTCTCTCTCACTTTTCACTTTTGTTTTTTTTTTCTCTCTTTTTATGTCTTTTTATTCTTATTATTTGCTTTTCTCTAAACTTTTGTAGTATTAGCAACGGCAAGTTTGCAAACTGACTTTTTTTTCTGTCAGAACTTTTACCGTTGAGAAATAACGTTTCCTCCTCCTCCTCCTCTCTCTCTCTCTCGCTCTCTCGCCTTAGACGGGCATGCTGGGCAGGAAGTTCTCTCCACTGTTGATATTTTGGACTTATTTTACCAAAATTATCCTTCACAATGCCTGTTGTCGGTTTTCCAACAACACTGGAAGTCGCCCTGGGGGCCCTGCTTCAGCACAACCAACTCTCCTCTTGGAAAATCACCGGAGAAGGTGACAGTACGGTCGTGGTC
>JACVVK020000115.1:62500-112500 GCA_018292915.2 Batillaria attramentaria | reverse complement strand
CAAAGTACTTATGATCTTATCCTCGTTCTGACGCTTTATCTTTGCATATAAAGTGTGTATTATGGCATTGTAAATCAGGCTTTACTGAGCTTCCAACTAGCTTGCAATATTCCACTATGAACTTTTAACGTACCGCGTACGACGAACACTCGTCTTGCTCTTCAAACCTCATTTGTCATTTCGCTATTTTTAGTGTTATTTTTATTATTATTATTATTTTGGTTGTTGTTTGCAGTGTAAAATGTCATTCTAAATCAGATTTGTTGAGTTTCCAACAAGGCTAATCATAATATTAAAACATCACATACTGCGCCTGTTGTTTCGGTTCTCTTTTCACCGCATCTGGTTTTTTAACCATTACTGGCTGTATGTGGTGTATGATGTCATTCTAAACCAGGTTTTACAGAGCTTCTAGTCCTCTGTACATGTAGATGGGCGGTTTGCATGGTCCAGGGAGTAGGTTCCTCCAGACTTTACTTGGTAATCACTGAGTTAAAGACCTCTCGGTGGATTGTAGCTTGGAGATAGCGGTATGTATTGAGCTGGGTGGTCCAGGCAGACCGGATCTTGCATGGATTCGTACTAACCTGGCGTCTTTAAACCTAGAATTACGCTGCTATCCACTCACGCCCATAGCAAAACTGCATTACCCGCCTCACCTGTCTTGGATTACTGGACTTTTGAATAAAATCCACATTGCGTCATTTTCAAATCGACTTCAAACACACACACACACACACACACACACACACACACACACACACACACACACACACAACACCAAACAAGCAAACTTGTACTCAGTTTTCTTTCACATAATCTCATCGCACTGAAACACATCGTCCAGTTATCTTGAGCATCTTTGAAGTCCACCGTGTGGCATTACTGGGCTCACAAATCGTTCGAAGCTTTGCTGGTGGTGCATGATTAGCACAGTACCACTTCGGGGGGGATCCGGGGTGGTCGAATGGTAGAGCGTTGGACTTCTAATGCTCGGGTCGTGAGTTCGTATCCCGACTGCGGCCAAATATTTGTGCTGGCTTTTTCATCGTTGCCCCGTCTTTGACATCACCCGTATGTGGTGGAAAAGGACGTTACCCCCCCCACCCAACACCCACCCAGCCACCCGTACCACTTGGACACACGTACAGAACCAGCCTCACACAAACTCAGTGACACTGCGCAGACAGAAGCCGCAATGCACAGCGTCTGCCACAGTCTCGTCAAACGTTATCTAGGAGAAGTGAGGCACGGCCAACAAACGTCAGTGCATAACATTTTGAGGTCCAGGTTAGCATCAAGATAAAGTGTTTGGAGCGTACAGTTGCCCTTTCTCACGCAAACACTGCTGTTTCAAACAAGACAGTCGCGTGTTCTGTGTGTTTGTTTGTTTGTTTGTTTTTACTTTATTGTCCCTTTCGGGAAATTCGGGCTGCTTCCCCCGGGGGAAGCGCGTCGCCGCGGTGCAGCGCCACCCAATACCTATCTTCTTTTTTTCTTTTTTCTTTTTTACATTTTTTGCTGGGGGAGGAAAGCCGGATAATCCGGAGAGAAACCCCCGATGAGCAGCCCGGCAGCCAGGAAAAACCGGTATCACATATCACAAGCTCGACCTGGGCTCGAACCCACGCTTCATCGCCTTGACATTGGTGACGGCCGTTCAGTAGCGCAGCGGCTAAATCCGACGCGCTACCTATTAGACCACCGCTCACCCCCATCTTGAAATATAAACAATCTGGGGTTGTTGTTTTTTTTTTGTTGTTTTTTTTTCTTTGGGGGGGGGGGGGTAGTTTTTGTTTGTTTGTTTTTTCTCTGTGTGTGTGTGTGTGTGTGGGGGGGGGGGGGGCGAATAGTGGAGCGGTAGAGCGTGGGGCTTTCGGTTCTCGGGATGTGAGTTCGAGTCTTGGCTTGAAGCCTAAAATTATGCCCCTTTTTTTCTCCTCGATGCCCAGTCTTTGACATCACCCGTACACGGTGGCAATGAAGGTTAAAACCCAAGCAATAAACTAACCCATCGTATGTTCTGTGAAGCGTAAAAATGTAGGTTTGTGGGCCTTCACTTCAAACGTTTGCCGTTCCAAAAAGATGGGATGTGACTGTGGACCCAACGCACTGGTTTGTAGAATGCTTGTCTGTACTGCCGTCTGTGCAGCTGTTCACAGCTGCAGTAGCTGTCGGGGGTTGTCCATTTTGCGGCCTGCTAGTAATGAAAAAATTTTCCTCGTTCCAATTTCATTTCAGGTCAGATTGATGGAGTACATGTCATATCTTATCTTTAAATCAACAACCTCATTTTCAGTCTTGATAATACAAAACCTATTACGCGGCGCGACTTTGCCACAGAAGCATGTCAGTAGTGTGCGCGCATGTGTGTGTGTGTGTGTGTGTGTGTGTGTGTGTGTGTGTGTGTGTGTGTGTGTGTGTGTGTGTGTGTGTGTGTGTGTGTGTGTGCGTGCGTGCGTGCGTGCGTGTGTGTGTGTGTGTGTGTGTGTGTGTGTGTGTGTGTGTGTGTGTGTGTGTGTGTGTGGTGGGAGGGGGGGGGGGGGTGCGGACGTGCGTGCGGGCGTCAGTGTGTGTATTCCCGGAACAAAACGGCCAACAGCTGTGTGAGATAGAGCTGAAGGCCAGGCCTGCATTAGAGGTACATGTATAATTATGTAATACTGATTAATAGGACAAGCGTCACTGACAGCTTGCAATATTGGACTAGAATCAAGGGATGGGAAATGTGTGTGTGTGTGTGTGGGGGGGGGGGGAAGGGAGAGTCCCCATAGCAATTGATAGGCAAAACATTTAGTCCACGCAACATCTGTCCTGAAAGAGGCTTTTTTAGTTTATGCCTATCGTTTCACACATGCGTCTAATTTGTCTTCCGTAATACATATCAATACTGAATCAATTGAATCCACGAATATCCGGCCTCAAGGGGATTTTCTATGCTAACAAGTTCTTTCATTACGTTACGCCATGACTCTCCGTGACACGACTAAGATTTGTTACTGGTGCCGGCGCGAGCAATTGCAATGATGCAGGATTGTTTCCAAAACACAAAGGGGTCCTGTGATTGAGTCTCTCACTTTTTTGAATCCAGTCGTTTATTTCAGATGGAGCTATGCATGTATTGCCCTTGATTTTGGAGAACGTCCATTCCACACACACACACACACACACACACACACGCACACACGCACGCACACACACACACACACACACACACACACACACACACACACACACACACACACACACACACACACACACACACACACACACACACACACACACACACACGCACGCACGCACGCACGCACGCACGCACGCACACAAGAAAAATAAATGCAGTTCTAAACTCCGAAACTTGATCTGACCCTTCGCACCACGTTCCTAAAAATCGATGCCCATTGTACGAGTGAATGCGCGTGAGTCACGCGAGCGTGCGTGTTCGGCTCAGTTCGCGACGCTTTGAGCCAAACATGGCGTAACTGGATAAATCATTTATTATTATCATCCTCATTAGCGTCATTAGTAGTAATAGTAGTAGAAGCTGTGGTGGTGGTAGTAGTAGTAGTAGTAGTAGTAGTAGTAGTAGTATTGATTTACTTGCGGATGTACCAGGCATTTGCCTGTTGTGATAATGTGCAGGAGTACCGCGGGGCTACTGGACACAGATGAAAATTTCAAGATAAACGATATATATTATATTCCTCTTAAACATAACGTTGCATATGACACCCTAGAGATGTTTTCAATTAAAAAAAAAATCACAAAAATCCGACAACTAAAGACTCACGTGTAGAGTACATTTCAGCTAATTCCAATATTCCGTTTTTTTGGTAATGTTAGCGGCGACCACATACCCCCTCATTCCTCTTTCGTCTGCTGGCTCTTGTGCCAGCCGCGGTTGAATACAAATAGTACACAAGCCAGACTCACTTTTCCCTAATTTTACTATTACCTGGCATGAAACTTATCTACAAAGCCGACAAAAAGCCCCAGATTGCCTTTTTTTTTAATCCTGCACACAAATTTAAAATCGGGCGAAAATTTTGTAGTATATTTAGCGTAGTTTCGAACCCGTTTATCGCTCACATACCGGGGGTTTGCGCGCCGGGAGAAAATCGATGACAAGTCGCCAAACTGAACAATGGAGTTACCTCCCGTGGACCGGAAGAATGGCGCTGTTCATTTACATATTTCTTTTGTCTTGTTATGATTTTACAGGATTCAGCCTTTGCTGACAGAAATCAAAAAGGACCGCAAGACAGTGTCGATGTCAGTGCTGGATTACGTGAACCAAGAGACGTTGGAATACCGCTTTAACCGTGGCTACCTGACTCGCTACGGCTTTGACTGGAGACTCGTGTTCTTCGAGACTTTCTTCAGGAACGACCAGGTGGGACCAACGCCGCAAAGTCCTCGACCGTGAGTAAGACAGGGGTCCAGAGCTCTTGTGTGTATCTGTCTGTCTGTGTCTCCACCCGTCTGTCTGTCTGTCTCCCATCTGCTTCTTCTTTTTCGTCTTCTTCTTCTTCTTCTTCTCTCTCTCTCTCTCTCTCTCTCTCTCTCTCTCTCTCTCTCTCTCTCTCTCACACACACACACACACACACACACACACACACACACACACACACACACACACACACACACACACACACACGAGTATGGAAACAAACAGAAAGACGGACGGTCAGGCGAAGATAGACAGACAGACAGACAGACAGAAACAGAGACAGAATAATTCCTGAAATAAACATTACAGAAACCAAACGTGCTATAAACCACATGACGGCGGCTAGTAGTCAACTTTCCTCAGAACTCGTCATTGTGGACAGCCGTGAGGGGGGTAAGAGACACAAATTAATCAGCTCTGAAGTTCACAAACTGTTCACATCTTGTCTGTTCCGTGGCTACGCCCTTATATATCTGCCACAGTCGTTGTGTTTCTTAAACAATACAAACCTCTGCCCCCGTAAGGTCAGGTCTTGACACAGGTTAGGATACTTATCACGAACACGTGGCGCGCACAATCGTGAAAGGTTGTAAAGGGCACTTCTCTGGAGCCGGCAATTTCAAAGCGCCCCCTCCCCCCCCCCCTCCTGCTGCTGCTAACCAGACAACATTCGAAAGCTTTTAAAATTAAAAAAGCCTAATGTATGGTCTTACGTGCTCGTACATTACAGCCAGTCCGATGTAAGCGTTGGAAACGAGTCTAGTGAAAAGACTTCAGCGTACCCATGCTAGCAACTGCATTACCCCTGTTCAAATCAGAAAGGCGATAGACAATTTACTAGATCCTTCTCTATCTCCCTCGGCGTAGTTGAGCTTACCTGTGATTTACTGCTGTATTAGCGGGGCGATAAGAACGATCTCGCATGATTCGCCTACAAGAATAGTGTTGAAATCACCGAAAAGCTAGGATTAGCCAGTATGGTGTGTAGATATACTGGTTGCTGTCTGTACAGTTGTGCTAAAGTATGTCTTGAAAAATGGTACAGCCCTGCTGTTTCAGATAGAAAAGATAGTCATCATTACATCCGTCCACACACACACACACACACACACACACACACACACACACACACACACACACACACACACACACACACACACACACACACGTCACTCCCGCCAAAAAGAACGCAGCAGCATAGTGTGCACGTAAGGTGTCTATGACGCAGATTTCGTTACGTCACTGTGTGCGTGAAAGTAAGTATTGTGTGGAGAAACGTCACAGTCTTGTTTTGTATCACTGAAACTTGCTGCTGCGCGTAGCAAAATCTGCCCCGTCTCATAAAGTTGTTTCTCTATAGAGAAACAACTTAAAAAAGATTAGTATAACCCATATCTCCGACCTAACTGGGTTCTTTGCCAAGGGTGTTGTGCGGGAATCTTTGTTAGAATCCTGACGGCGTAGCATTGAACATTATTCATTGCCTTGTTGGCAAAGGATAGCAACAGCTTTTATCTGGCCAGATTCTCAAATTCGCGTTGTTGAAATTTCACACTCGTTCTAGCTTACCATACCCATAAGAGAAGGAGTCATTCTTGCAGACCATCGTCTTCTAGAAGTGGAATTAGAGATATACTTATAGAGTTAAAGTGGATGTAACAAGATGGAGAAAAAGAGGAAGAAAACATGTACAACGGCGTATAAAAATTGACATTTTGTTTTTAGTTATTCATGAAAATGATACCTAGTCAAAGTTAAAAAAAGAAGAGAAAGAACTACAAGCCAAAATCGGCCAGCCGTAAGGATGGGTGGGTGTTTGAAGGTTGAACGTCCTTTTCCGCCACATAAGGGTGATATTAAGAACGGGGCAACAAAGGAAAATGCCAGAACAAATATTTGGCTCCCATCCAGGACTGGAACTCCGACGCAAGTATTGAAAGTCCAACGCTCTGCCGGTCGACTGACGCGGTTCCCTGGCCAAATAATGGAATCTTAATTTTTAAAAAAAAAAATCAGCCGATCATATGTTTTGTATCTCAGGGGTGCCATGATGGTTGGTGCTGCATTTGCCATGGACCGGAAGTACTTCGATGAGCTGGGTGGCTATGACATGGGGATGAAGGTTTGGGGCGGAGAGAACCTGGAGATGGCGTGGCGGGTGAGTCTACTTGTCAATAGAATTAGCCATGTTGCGTGTGACTGCACAGACAACTTCTGAACTGACAGTTGATGTTGCGTGTGATACAGACGAGATAGTCGAAGCAGGTTGCTTCAGTGAATATCTGTGAACATGGAGATGACATGGCGGGTGAATCTGCATGTCAGAAGTATTATCATCATTGTATGTAGTTTTGACTGTCCAGACTACTGCATCTGACACCGATCATGTAGTGGAAGCAGATTGTTCTGAACATATCTTGTGAACATATTTGGTCGGTGTGTCTATCCCCATTTGTTTAATAATAATAATAATAATTATAGGGCGCCTATCCCCGGGGAACGAGCTCTAGGCGCCTTACAATCTAAAACCGAAGTTTAAAAAAAAAAACATTCACTCAATGTACCCTACGTAAGAATAATTATAAAAGTGAAAGAGCACACACACACACACACACACACACACACACACACACACACACACACACACACACACACACACACACACACACACACACGACTGAGTAGAAAAAATAAAGGACAGGCAGAGACCAAGATTAAAAACCAAGAACAAGTACCAGTGATAAAATCCAAAACAAAGGGATAGATTGAAATGCGCCAGATAAAACCTTAAAAAGATAGCAGTGTTTAAAGAGTACTTGTACTCTAGTTGGTAAAAGCGGCCGGCTTGTCTTCAGCCCTACCCCACCCTGGGTGAAAAAGGATTTCGTTCGTTGGATGGTTGTTTGGTTGGTTGGTTGTTTGGTTGGTTGGTTGGTTGACTGGCTCGGAGCCCAACGTCTTTTGTTCCAGCAGTTAAGTGTGATTTCAAAAACCGGAGAAGGAAAGCCGGTACAAATACTGGCTCTTAGTCGGCAGTCGAACTCGTCACCTAGCCACTTGATTGTACTGTGTTGATATCCGGTGTGTGAGAGGGTGCGCTTGATCTAAAAAAGAGCGTGCGTATTCGTAGCGCATTGCGCAAGCAAGTGGATAAAGCCCCATTATTATTATTATTATTATTATTCTAGGTATGGATGTGCGGGGGACGTCTTGTCCACCTGCCGTGTTCACACCTGGGTCACATCGCCCGCAGTCAACCCTACTCCTTCCCCGAAGGTCGGCAACAGATCGAGATGTTCAACTACAAGCGAGCCATAGAGGTGTGGATGGGACCTCACAAGAAATTTGTACACGACTACTACCCTCAGATGAAGGTATATATTAACACGGAGTTCAGCACAAAACTTGAGTGTGGATTTGCCTGCAGAAAAAAAGGTTTAAGCTAAGGACTATGGGGTGTAACATTGGCAGATATGCAGATAATTATTATCATGTTGACACAGTACTCTTAGCCGTCTCTCGCGTGTTTGAAACGTAAAACAACGACAACAACAACAAACCTGTCCTTTATTTCTGATGATGTGACTTTACGGGGATATATATATACTTGTTTCTTGGACACATAACGTAGTTTCCAAAATCTTCATAGATAGACACTATTTTTAAAATTCTGCTTTTACTTTACAAATTGTGCATTGTTTGAGTGTGCACATGAGGTCCTGCTTTCACTTGTGCGATAGTAAGAATCGAGACCCAAACACTCATTTATCAAATTCTAAATCAAAATTTTGTTGTTGTTGTTATTGTTGTAGATTTTTTTTTTTTTTTTTTTACAAACGCGTGTGAGCAAGCTGGCGTGTATGTATGTTTGTATGTTTATATGTATGTTTGTATGTTCGTAAGTGAGTATGTATATAAAAACTGCTACAAGAACAAGAAACAATTCAAATTCAAAAATACTTTATAGCCATCAAATAACAGGTACAAAATAGAAAATCTTCTCTGGACTCACAGTTCAAAGTAAGAATCAGTGAAAAAGTAAGGTTCTACGTCAATAAAATTAAACCACATAGAATTGGTTCGGCATGTGGAATAACTTAACAGATCAACAGCTCCATCTTACACGGTCACAGCTCAAACATGTTACAACATTACAAATCATCGCAGCATTCTATGTATCTGTAAATTATTCTCTCTCTCTCTCTCTCTCTCTCTCTCTCTCCCCCACCCCCCTCCCTCCTTGAAAAATCCAAATTGAGGAATTAGAAATAGAAAGCAACACAAACACATGTAATAACAATTTCTTGCTCGGTTAAGGCTTTAAGGACATAAGCGCTTCAGCATGGAATGCTGTAGTTGTGTCCCCTTGCAGGACATTGACGTTGGAGACCTGAGCGAGAGAATCGCTCTGAGGGACCGTCTCAAATGTCACAACTTCACCTGGTATATCCACAACATCTGGCCCGAGCTCACCATTTACGACGAAAACGCCATCGGCTGGGGATCGGTTAGGCTACTTTTCGCTTTGGGTATATGTACATACATTGACTGCCGGAGCATGCTATTTAGATCGGTCCTCTATGGGGTCGTTATGAATGGTTATGCATACCAGCCCAGACAGTCGGTGAAATTAGATGTTGGAGGATCAGAAAACACAATGACACGGTGTCTCGACTGACTGAGATTTCGTGTTTATAGAAAAAAAGCAAGTGTTTTCAGGCAATTCGGATAAATCAGCCACACTGATGTAGGGACGACTGTCCGGGTGGAATCATTTTGGAAGATGTTATTTTGAAAGTCGAGTCAGAGACAGACAGACAGACAGACAGACAGACAGACAGACAGTTAGTTAGTTAGTTAGTTAGTTAGTTAGTTAGTTAGTGCTTAACGCAAGCAGCAAAGACTATTTTTCGGCTAAACGGACAGACAGAGACAGAGATACAGACAGAGACAGAGAGAGCTCAAACTCTTGGCTTATCTGTCCATTTTTTTTTTATTTTTTTTGCACAGCTGGTGAACAAGCAGTCCAAGAACTGTCTGGACAACCACAGCTACTTGTTTCAAGCTCCCGCAGAACTGCTGTCTTTTCAATGCCATTACCATCTTGACACACAGGTATGTACTCGACTCATTTGTAAGTCTTTTTTCTGTCTGACAACTGCACAGTCTCGTGATGAGGACCGTTCTTTTGCCAAAGACGAGACCTTGTGTTTACATCGACCACGATTTATGTAGACACTTCCAGTTTCCAGTAAAAGCAACGCAAGCGTTTCTGAATTTCAGGGGAGACAACTCGCTGTCTCTTGATCCTAGACTCCAGAGTGCAGTCCCTTTTCGGCGGGTCGTGAAGCTTTCCCCTGAAAGACTCTGTGCCCCCAGAGAGTGTTTTGATTCTCACCAGTTTATCTGTGAAGGCAAAAGCAACCGAAGAGGAAATCTGCTGACATTAATTTTGGTAAAAAGGCGTGAAGGGGCTTCATTTGTTACGCACGAATGTCCTTTTTACCACTTGACAATATACTTGGGCCAAACAGACATACGAATGATTATAGCTGTTCCATCTTATAACTCTTTTAGAGTGGGTGTTTGGGGGGTTTAACGTCCTTTTCTACCACATACGGGTGATATCAAAGACGGGGCAACAATGAAAAAGCCAGCACAAATATTTGGCCACAGCCGCGATACGAACTCACGACCCGAGCATTAGATGTCCAACGCTCTTCCTTACGGCCACCCGGCTCTCCCTCAGAGAAGCAGAAGGGAAAAAATCAATAACTGTGGGCACTTTGATCGTGCTCAAGTTTGTTGTCGCAGGCTTAACAGCACTCAATGTCTTTTCTTCTCTTTTTCCATCCTGTTTTCAGGGATTCGCCTTGACAAAGGAGGGGCTGCTACGCACAACTCTGCAGTGCGTGGTTGTAAAAGAACAGTACATCGGAGGACGCCCGAAGATTGAAGACTGCATCATCGGACCTCGAGACAAATGGACGCACACCAAGGTTCGTTTCGCTCATTTAGTATAGTTCGCACCCCAGGGCCGTATCGGGCGAACTGTACCAACGCAGCAACGCTCATTTAGTAGAGTTCGCCTGCTTAGATCTGTTTAGGTTTAGGTTATTTGAGGGTTTGGGTTACCTTGTGGCAATGGTGCAATCGCTATGTTGTTTAGACGGTCGTAGTGCATTTACAGCAGGTGCATATTACACAAGGGGGGCGAACGATACCTACGCAGCCTTAAGCCGGCTCTTAACTGGGCACTGCGGGGCGCCACAGTGCTGTCCACAGTTGTGACACAGTTGTGATTTTGGGGGTTTCCGCCGCTGTGGCGTCATCACAGCAACCTGGATTTCAACTGTGACTGTGGTTTCCACAACATATTCTGATTGGCTGTACTACGTCACTCGACGCGCAGACATGGCGGACAGTGCATCTTCAATCGGTTTGTCACCGAGCACAGCTGTGTTCAGTTTTGTAGTTGAGCAGACGCCGAGCGCAACAACTGTGATGTGCACGTGTGTTTCGCGCGCTGTGCCCAGTTAAGAGCAGGCTTTAGTGTATCCACAGTTCAGGACTGATTTCATAAGTACTGGCGAGGAAGGACTGCGCTCATTTTCCGCGTACTTGTATAACCATTCATACAGTTGAGGAAACAAAATGATCGCTGTCGAAGGGGTTTTGGTGACTGTGTAAGGGGAGGTCATCGATGTTTCGCAAAGGACTTAGACAAGAACGCAAGCAATATAAGTTGTCTACCTTGTGCTTTTTGCGTTACAGCCTTGAAGGAAGACGCCTTTATCATTCTCTTGACATGTCATCTGTGTGTGTGTGGGGGGGGGGGGGAGAGCGTGCGTGCGTGCGTGCGTGCGCGCGTGTGTGTGTGTGTGTGTGTGTGTGTGTGTGTGTGTGTGTGAAGGGGAAGGGGGGGGGGGGGGCTGCATTGAAGATGCATATTCATGTCGTTTTACGCTGCTGGTATGGACCCCCCACTCCCCCCCCCCACCCCCCACGGTTAATTTGTGTTCTTACGCCTGCAAACTGCCCATTTCTGTCCTTGATTTTTGACAATACCTACTCCCTCATTGCACTGCTATTTCTTTTCCCCACAGGACGGACAACTTTTACACACGAAGACAAAACTGTGTCTGGACGAGGACCCCAACGGGCCCATAATGCGAGCCTGCCAACCACACGTGATGTCACAGCTGTGGTCATTTACCAACTACGTCACAACGTAACGACGTCACAAATACTTTCACAAGATCTGAATGTGTAATCCCACCCATGCGTAATGCATTCACCGCGACACCATATGTGTATACACTGTGCTTTCTAGTCTCTACGAGGCCCTATAAGTTCGGGTAACCCATGAGTGATCGGGGAAGTCGCATCCTCGATGACAGGAGAGGGGCATCGTGACTAGATCTGCCCATGAAAGAGCAGATTTGCAGGGAGATTGTCATTCGCCCATCTAAGACTTTCGCCTCAGCTGTCGTTCATTTTAGAGCAATTGTTTCGTAAACTGAACTTTCGCATTGTAAACCAAATTGGTCCTTAGTCTTTCCGATCTGAAAGTACCAGTGTGCCTCCGTGGACCCCTGATCTCATCAAGCATCCCTCAACTAGTGCACGTGGGGGTATTCTCAACTTTTCTTTTTGTTGTTGTTGTTGCTATTGTTGTTGTTCTGTGTGTGTGTGTGTGTGTGTGTGTGTGTGTGTGTCTGTCTGTCTGTCTGTCTGTCTGTCTGTCTGTCTGTCTGTCTGTCTGTCTGTCTGTCTGTCTGTCTGTCTGCCTGCCTGCCTGCCTGCCTGCCTGTCTGTCTGTCTGTCTGTCTGTCTGTCTGTCTGTGGATAATGTTGTTTATTGCCATCACAGCTGAGACATGCATAATGCGGGAACTTCGGTGTGTGCCAAACTAGCCATCCCTGTTTTGATCCTATCCTCATGGAGGTGAAGCCATTGTAATATTAGCTACGCACAGCAAAACCTATTAATTTTTGCTTCACGCTTGAACTCATAACGGGCTATCCGCCAACTGCTTGTTGTCAAGGAAACGAAGTTTGACACTGTGCGCATAGTGAAGCGCACAAACGGCTTGTCCAGAACCAAGAAGAACGTGGCATAGCTGAACACTCCGCCTGATATTCAAACTGCATTGTTTGTCTGTTGACAGCCAAAACAAAAACAACAACAACAACAAACAAGGAGGAATGGCCCCATTCCTGGCATTCCATGAAGCTGTTTCTCCAAATTTCATGTTATTTTGTCTGTTTTGTTGTTATTGTTGCCGGAGTTGTTGTTGTTGTTGTTGTTGTTGTTTTTCGTTATTGTTGTTGGTTTTTTGTTGTTGGTTTTTCCCCCTCTCTTCAAGTCTGTAAGACCTGTCAAAGACACAAGATCCGCTACGCTATAGCGGATCTAGAATCTTAAGAGAAAGAGAGAGAGAGAGATGACGACGACTCCTTGAACTAAACACTTGACCAAAAGAAAAAAACAGGCACGATTGATGGCGTAATTTGGCGTAAAATGGCGTAATTTTGTCACAGCAGTACACCGCCAGTTCTATAATTTTATGTCGCATGTATTTTGGGACACGTAACGAACCGCAACTCAGTCCATTTGGCAGTCACGTGACCCTTAAAATGGCGGAGTCGATGAATAAAAAGTTTTAAAAGCTGAAAACGGTACTTTCATAAGCAGATGCTCGCATAAACTATATATAGTGCATTTGGAGCTGCAGTTGCCAACGCAGTGTTCCTTGCAGCTTTCAAAATTGAGGGTCAGTTTTATCCTCTCTGTCAAATTCTGAGGGACATTTTGTAAAATCAAAGGATCAGACCCAAGTACGAACATCTTGGTTCGACCGGACCCATTGTGTAGTACAAAACTGCCGTAGGCATGTGCTTTATGACTTGGAAAACCCAGTACTAGAGCACATAATTCTCTGTTGTTTCTCATTCCAGCGACCGTCTGAGGTGTGTTGTTTTACTTTCGGTTGTCAAATCTTGAAATCCCTGCGTCACAATGACGTACCGCTCCAAAATCTCTGCGTCAGGTTCTTAAATCTCAGCGTAAGCGAAGCACATATGTGCGTGATAAGGAACATTGCCAACGATTTTCGGCGGTAACGTTACGGAGGCAGGATTGTAGACCTATTGCAGAGAAAAGGTTAATCGGGAAGTTGTTCTCTGTCTTTCCGTGTCTTCTCAGCATAAACGAAACCAGCCTACATCGATATTTTCTTTGCTTTTTTTTTTTTTTTTTTTTTGGAAAAAAAACCCTGACAAGCCCTTTAAACGGAATGAAACTATTCCAAAATAGCACTGTGACGTCATTCACTGACGTCATTTTTCCTACTGTCCTCTGAAGGTTTTAGAAGTGCACGTCACTTACTGAGCAAGATTACATTTGACATAATTGTCACTTGAGGTTCTCGGGAGGTATAGTTAGGTTCATTTCGGTACTTTGTTTCAGCTGGCATTTTCGCCAAAATGTTCACATATGCCGAGGTCGTCGGCACTTTCAGATGAATGTCCATCGCTGATAAAAAGTTAGGCCACAAGTTGTCAAGAATTTATTGAGAAAATAATTACTGACAAAATCACAGTTTTACACACACCCAAGAAAAACAACCCACGGAAGACTTTGGCGACTGCAACTCCAAGCGCACTCTTCAAGTTTCCATTTTCTTCGTTCACGTGAAAGCATTTTGAAAACAGACGTTTCCAAGATAAGTGCAACCACCAAAAGGTCAAGGGCACTCGATCATTACTTTTTCGCACAGACGTCAGCCATTGCTAATACGGTGGCACTTGACTATATGAACATAATGTTGGTGTGGTTAACTTTATCAATTTGCTCACTATTCATTCAAGCCCCGGGGGAGCCGGGGTGGTCGAATGGTAGAGCGTTGGACTTCTAATGCTCGGGTCGTGAGTTCGATCCCGGCTGGGGCCAAATATTTGTGCTGGCTTTTTCATCGTTGCCCCGTCTTTGATATCACCCTATGTGGTGGAAAAGGACTTTAAATCCGCAAACACCCACCCCACCCACCCATTCAAGCACCGTGTCTTTTTTATGCATTTGATTTGCTACATTTTTTTATTTTATTTCTTGTTTTCATTTCACGTGGACTTTACAGGGTTGTAGAGAACGGACCTGTATCCTAGACGCGTGTAGCCACGCCAAGTGACTAAAACGAGTCCTCCATGGCAACCGCACGCAGCGCGCGCTGTTTTACCTTCTGATCTCTTTCTCAGGCACATAGGTGTGGGCTAGTTTGTCGGAGTACACGTGTCTGGCTCGCGCACTTTGATTGCTTAGCTTGTCCTGTAGATCAGGAACTCAGTGGCCACATGTCAATTACACGTTGTGTGTGTGTGTGTGTGTGTGTGTGTGTGTGTGTGTGTGTGTGTGTGTGTGTGTGCTCGCGCGCGCGCGCGCGTGCGCGCGTGTGTGTTTTGGAAAGGGGAACCACCTTATATAGTCATGCAATGTCTTATATATATTTTTTTTTAAATCCGTGACAGTATGATGTACTCCAGTGAGATATGTAGTTAACGCATAATTATGTTTATTTCCTGTGGTACGCTGGGAACAGGGTTTGAGGGTGTATGTATACCGTTTGTGTCTGCGTGGTTTTGACATTTCCTTCTTGTCTTGCCAAAACATGCGTACCTTTTACGTGTGTGTGTGTGTGTGTGTGTGTGTGTGTGTGTGTGTGTGTGTGTGTGTGTGTGTGTGTGTGTGTGTGTGTGTGTGTTACAAATTCAGTACAAAAGTGTGATTCCATTTTTTTTTCAACAAAACTACAAAGTCATTCCAGTCAGTTGTACGTTTGACCATTAACTGCTGCATAACTGCCATGATCTGTTTGTGAAAATAGTCTGCTGCGAATATTAAAGATTAAATTATGTTTCAAAAAGTCGAAAATAAAGAATTCTAATTCCACGTTGTGGTTGTGTGTTTTAACGTTTGCTTGTCTGTTTCTTTGGTCGGTTTTGTTTTGCGGATGCTCTTGTGTCGTCAGTGCAATTAAGTGTAAAGTAAATCTTTGTCGGCTCCACATTAGACACACCCACAATACGCATTCACATCTCTTAAAAGGGGAAGATCCCGCCTTGTCCGTACCCTGTCATGAGCCGTTTAAGTCCGCACATTTCTTAATCTCGTGCGTGAGTTGCCGAGATTCGCGTAAAACATTACTGTGCAGATTCTTTGAAGGTCTTGTTCAGGGATGTTCCCCCTGAGAGCATATTTAGCTTTTTGAAAGATCTGTTCTATAAAATTTAGACACGGACTATCCTCGACCTCTATATGTTCGATGTACACAGAGGTGAAACGTGTTTAGATTATATATTTATATATTATATAGATTTAGATTAGATTATAAACCGGATAGATTATATATACACATTGTTTTATTATCTTCCTTTTTATTTGAATCTGGCGAAAATGAAAATGATAATAATAATGAAGATTTGTCTGGCGCCCAACCTCCTGCTGGAGCTCTGGGCGCCTCACAATAGCAGAGTGGCATTACGCATACATACACATTAAATATATTTCTCAATACATACACATTAAATACACGTCACATACACGTCACATACACACAGTCATGATACATCCTAACACAACATAATTTTAAATTTGCGACCCCCCCGATCCCCCTGCCCCCATCAGTTGTTGTTGCTTCTAGTTTTCTCAAACGTGGCTGGTTTGATATGACCCAACTTCTTTAATGGTCCCATCACATACTGGTCGTTAAGAAATTTGTGTTTTCGCCGCTTAGACATGTGAGCGAAGATCTTCAGTTTCGAGTAGTCGGCAAATGCTCAGTAAAGTTGTGTTCGATACAACACAGATTTTCATGGCTGGCCTGTACGTCCCTCTGAAGTTGAGAGTAAGTGTGATAAGCGCTGCGCACGGAAGATCACAGTTTCATTTCGTATCTGTCCTCGCCACTGTGCGGGTAACGCCTGGCCATCGCCGTTCAGAGCTGTGCGGATACTGGGTATCCTGGATTGAAATGTCCGGAGGGTCTTTCTGTTTGGGACAAGAGGAGAGTTAAGGAAACGCACTGCAACTTTGCACAGGACACAGACTTAGGGAATGTTCAAACTAAGCTAGCAAACTTGTGAAAAAAAAATTCTTTGATTTTTTTGGTGATTTGGGAATTTGTGAACGTTAGCCCGTGGTTTGTGGAGTACGTGAAAGGTAGCTAGCGGTTTGTGGAATTTGTGAAAGCTAGCCCGCGGATTGTGGTATTTTGTGGAAACTAGCCCTGCGGTTTGTGGTATTTTCTGGAAGCTAGCCCGCGGATTGTGGTATTTTATGGACGCTAGCCCGCGGTTTGTGGTATTTTGTGGAAGCTAGCCCGCGGATTGCGGTATTTTGTGAAAGCTAGCCCTGCGGTTTGTGGTATTTTGTGGAAGCTAGCCCGCGGATTGTGGTATTTTGTGGAAGCTAGCCCGCGGTTTGTGGTATTTTGCGGAAGCTAGCCCGCGGATTGCGGTATTTTGTGAAAGCTAGCCCTGCGGTTTGTGGTATTTTGTGGAAGCTAGCCCGCGGATTGTGGTATTTTGTGGAAGCTAGCCCGCGGTTTGTGGTATTTTGTGGAAGCTAGCCCGCGGATTGTGTGGAAGCTAGCCCGCGGTTTGTGTTATTCTATGGAAGCTAGCCCGCGGTCTGTGCATTTTGTGGAATCTAACCCCCAGTTTGTCGTACTGTAGTTTGTGGAAGTTAGTCCGCCATCTTCACCATGCATCGGTTTGTCCGCCGTCTTGTGCTGGCATTGCTTGTCGTCGTCGCTTTGAAAAACATCGTCATCTCGCTGTATTCCCTTTCTCCGACATTACCCGTTGCTCGTTTACTTAAATCAGACGGCATCGCTGGTAACAGTACTGATCCACACAGGAGCCAGCTCAAAAGGCAGATCTATAACACCGGTAGCAAATATAGGGCTCAGCTCCACCTGATGCCTAAATGCTTACGAGAAACGAAGTCTGCGCTTCCAGTCACGATGACAGCCGAGGAGTTCCGAAGTTCTCCGACTTCAAAGACTGGCAATCCTTTGATTGACACCTACGGAGAAAATGACATGTTGCTGGCAGGTGAGAAGGGGCGCGGGGTAACCTTTGTGGACAAAGAAAAGGAGGAAGCCGCGTCATTGCAAGAGCTGTTTCACGTTAACGTCATGGCTTCTGACGTCATACCGCTCAACAGGATGGTACCCGACTCAAGACTGGAGGGGTGAGTGTTTGGTCAAGTCAAGACAATTAAGTCAAATCTGAACAGTACAAATTTTGGCCGTGAAAACATTGGTCCTGTTATTTTCCGTAACTGCAGAATATAACTTAAAGGGGTGCGTGCGTGTGTGTGTGTGTGTGTGTGTGTGTGTGTGTGTGTGTGTGTGTGAGGAAGGGGATCCGTGGTAAATATTCAACGATGCTTCTTTTCTTACTTGAAATCTTCTTCTTTAGATGAAACCCGATTCCTTTGCAGAAAGGCCATATCAACAATGACTGTACAACGCTTGTCACTTTTGTGTTGTTCTGCCTCGATCACCTGACTGCGTACTTTCGAACAGAACAGAAATTTTGCAGTCTCAAACTCAAAGTATGCACCTTTCACAGACATAGCCTGTGTCACAGTGACTTCCTCACGAAGCCACATCTTTTATCGTTTTATCATTGAGTACACTACACTGGGGCACAAGGCGCGAACGATATTAAATTTTCGATTCAATGGCGAAAGATAAGGCGAACGTGGACACGCCAGAATATCAATAACTATGTATCTAAAGTCAGTGAGCATTTTGTCTGCGGATGTTTGGTAAAAATGCCAAGTTTCGTATCAACTTCATGACGCTTAGATCCTTTTAGTAAATGACGGTAGAGGCCATGACGCCTTATCAGCTCCTAGGAAGCTACAGAGAAGTCATGTATACACGCTCCATCCTGTTATTGCAACTTCTAGAACGCACCTAAATGCTTGGCAGCCACGTACCCGCACACCCCAAAGTCGATATTATTTTTCTGTCGTGTTTTATTATTATTAACTGCAAGATAAACTGCGTGATGTTTTGTCGTTGTAATTTTGCCTTCCTTTGGATGGGCAACGCCCATGCAAGTCGTCCAAAAAAAAGTCTGTGCAGCTTTTCATTTCGGATCTGAGATGACACGACCCAAGCTTGCCAGTTGTAAGTAAACATACAGGTCAGTAGGTACATGAAATAGAGGGTGGATGGATGTTTGAGGGTTTAATGTCATTTTCCACCACACATGGGTGATATCACTGACAACGCAACGAGAAAAAGGCCAGCACAAAAATTAATGTTTGACCCCAGCCGGAGTCTCACTACCTTAGCATTGAAAGTCCAATAAATGAAATAAAGATGAGATATATTCAATAACAATACGGTGCTTTCCTTGCTGAGTGTTTCAGAAAGAATCTTAGACAAGAACGATACAGCTGGCAGTCTGGACTGTCTCACGTTCGGCTTCACAATTGACCTACAGCCACGCCTGTTCAGTTTTGACATGTGAAATCATTTGAATCATTAACGCTTATTTTTCAAAGCCCAATGTCCGATCCTTTTAGTTTCGCAGGAAACAACGTTTTGGAGACGTTTAAATTTGCCTTTCAGTGCGCCCGCACTCTCGAAACAATCTATCTTCCTATTAATAAAGTTCCTAATGCAATACATTGGCGTTTGTTAGCCATACGAAAGAGGAGGACGTGACCGGCCCGAAGTTGTTTTAGTCAGCCATATCACAAGCCTGTGACAGACGCTGTGAGTTCCGGCTGAATGCCAACCTGCGTGAGACTAACTGTGCCTAACCGTTAGACAACACGAAAACACTTAGGAGCAATTTGTGATCTCAGAAATATCGAATCTTTGGCCTGTACCCTTTGCCTGCCATTATGAAGGAGATCTCTGTCATGGTTAGCCACCCCTACCCATCATGCAATTGATTACTTTGTATATTCTTAATTACTCATGCAAAAGAAAAACCCCTCCAAAACAGAAAGGAATGTTGGAAACAATTAGCCGGTTGAATTTTTTAAATTCTTATTTCTTTTCAAAAGGTGAATGTTTTGCTAGGTTATCTTTTACAACACATATATTCTAGAATTTTACTCAAGTATAACCCTGTGGCACCTTGGCAAATACATGCAAGCTAGCAGCTGAATTTTCTGGCAAGCAAGTTGTTAGATATCACCCTGTCGCGATTTCTGAAGGTGTGAGAAGCTGACGTACGACCATAACCTGTTTCCAGTGGACATTGAATCGGCTTGGATTGCATTGTCTGCTGTCTTCTCAGCCTCTTCAGAGCAGTATATGGTCGTCCGGTTATCTGTCTACAGGTGCGAGAAGCTGACGTACGAGCATGACCTGCCCACAGCCAGCATCATCATCCCTTTCTATGACGAGTGGCCGTCTGTATTGCTGCGGACTGTGTACTCCATCGTCAATAGAACGCCACGTCACTTGCTGCAGGAGGTCCTCCTCATTGACGATAAGAGCACCATGGGTAAGGGGTGGTTGTGTTTGTTTCGTTGAGATGGTGGTCGTAGTTTTTACGTTGTCCCTGTTAATTTTTTTTTATTTATTTATTTATTTTTTATTTTTTTTTGGGGGGGGGGGGGGGGGAGGGGGTGGTTGATAGCCGAGCGGTGGAGCGTTGGACATTCAATGCTTATGTCGTGAGTTTGAATCCCTGCTGGGGCGAAATATGTGTACTTGTCCTTTTTTTCGTTGGCCCATCTTCGATTTCCCCCTGATGTGATGGACGTTAAACCGCTCTGTGTGTGTGTGTGTGTGTGTGTGTGTGTGTGTGTGTGTGTGTGTGTGTGTGTGTGTGTGTGTGTGTGTGTGTGTGTGTGTGTGTGTGTGTGTGTGTGTGTATGTGTGTGTGTGTGTGTGCGCGCGCGCACACACACACACACATGGACGTTCATGAAGGCCGTTCTTGCGTACGCTGATTGATTGATTGATTGATTGATTGACAGAGGAGCTTGGCGAGCCTCTGAGCCGTTACCTTGAGGACTATTTCCCGCGCGGGCTCGTGCGGCTACTGCGCATGCCCGAACGCCATGGGCTCATCCGGGCGAGAATGAGGGGCTGGGAGGAGAGCAAAGGAGACGTGGTTGTGTTCTTTGACAGTCACATGGAGGTCAATATAGACTGGTGAGTTAAACTGACCACAACACATGTGCATACATAGGACAAACGCGTGTTTAATGATAATAATAATAATAATAGAATATTTATATAACGCCTAACCTTATCTAAGCTCTAGGCGCTTTACATAAAATACATATTTATTCATATTAAGACATTAAAAAAACACAAAAGACAGATAAAACAAACACAAGACAGGTAAAACTGACAACTGTTTGCGTGCCGGTGTGTGTGTGTGTGTGTGTGTGTGTGTGTGTGTGTGTAGTAATTCGTATCATGTAGCGAGCGGCGGCACGTAGGTTGCTTCGACTGTGACGTCATCATCATCTAGTCTCAGCCACAGTGTGGAAAACTGACGGAAAAGCGTCACTTTACCTCCCGGCGTCCTTTTCTACGTGTTTGGCAAAACAAACATCTACAAATCTGCTAACAACACACTGAAGCTGTTCAGCTCAACCGTCGATAATCAAACTAGGCTCACGTTTCCCCGGGAACTACTTGGCGGATGTGATCGATTGTTGGCGTAGTGTTTCGGTTCCAGTTCGGTTGTTATAGCGTGTTTGGCGCGGCGGAGAGGTTTTGGCTGCCTACGAGTCATGCTCGAAGTGCACTGATGGGAGACGGATCGACCTACTTGCGCGTAGTGATTATCATCCGTGGCAGAGATGTGATGAGAGGCGAAATCGGCGCGAGAAGTTTGAGGAGTGTGTGTGTGTGTGTGTGTGTGTGTGTGTGTGTGTGTGTGTGTGTGTGTGTGTGTGTGTGTGTGTGTGTGTGTGTTGGGGGGGGGGGGGCTTGGGCTCCGGTTCTTAAGAGTTTTATTTGTTTCCCTTGTTAACTTATCACGTGCAGTAAATCCGAACTTACCCTTCTCTCCCCTAGGCTCCAACCGTTGTTGGCGGAGATCAAGAAGGACCGCCACACTGTTGCTATGTCCGTGCTTGATTACATAGACCACGACACACTCGAGTACCGCTTCAACAGGGGTTTCCTAGTTCAATACGGCTTCAACTGGGGTCTCAAATTCTTTGAGTTTTTGTTCAGGGATGACCAGATTGGTTCTACATTGCAGAGTGCTCGCCCGTGAGTTCTTAGTACTCAAATGAAGTTTGGTCATGTAAAGTGATATAAAACGTTTTACTGTCTCCGACAAAAAACAGACCCTTCTATCAGAAAAATGGCTTTGCCATGCAGGCTAATTAAATTAAACATTCTTACCACTGGGAGAATGTTGGTGTCGCCAGCTCGGCCCCCAAAACTCAGTCTTCTTTTCGGTTTCAGGGGCGCCATAATGGTTGGTGCTGCTTTCGCCATGGACCGCAAGTACTTCGACGAGCTGGGTGGCTATGACATGGGGATGAAGGTTTGGGGCGGAGAGAACCTGGAGATGGCGTGGCGGGTGAGTCTGCTTGTCGATAGATTCAATTCAATTCAATTCAATTCAATTCATTTCAATTCAATTCAATTCAATTCAAAAATACATCCAACTCTACACGCCGTGACGCTCCCTCCGGTCTTCAGCTGACACTCTTACTTTCAAGATTCGCCGCACTAGACTTTCCACCGTTGGCACAAGAGTATTGTGCTACGCTGGTCCTTTAGCCTGGAATTCTCTGCCTCATTCACCCCGCCAAGCACCCTCTCTTGAAACTTTCAAGAAAAAAACCCTCAAAACCCACCTGTTTTCTGCCCATAACACGACTTGACTGTTCTGGTTTGCATCGTGTGTGTGTGTGTGTGTGTGTGTGTGTGTGTGTGTGTGTGTGTGTGTGTGTGTGTGTGTGTGTGTGTGTGACTTGACCTTATGGCTTTGTAAATGTTTGTATATATATATAAACTAGTGTCCAAAAGAAACGATACCAAGGGTTGGCAAGGACATACAATAAAAGCAGAACAATACAGACATTTCAGAGTGGTATATTTCATTAGCAAATGTTTCCGGTATTCCCGAGCACAGGCGCTGTATTTGGGACGTGGAATACGTAAACCTATGTTTTTAGGCCTCGGGGATCACTTTGCACAAAAACATTCTGACAACAGTTTGGTATCGTTTCTTTTGGACACTAGTTTACTTCTCTTTTCTTAGCGCCTATAACTGTTATTAACTAATAGGTTATAGCGCTATATACGTACTGTCATTATTATTATTATTAATTATCTTGGTTGTGTTCAGTTCACTTCAGTTCTTCTTCTGCTGCGTCCCCTATACCTCAGGTGATTGGGTTGGCAGTTGTAATGAATTCAGTGGTCTTCATAAGGTCCGTTTTGGTGTCCCAGAGGTTTTTTGTTTTTTTTTGCCATCGGTGCTCCAGTCTGGCAATATGTTGTGCTTCTTTGAAGATGGGGTAGGACGGCAGGATGTGCTTCGGGGTGTGTTGGGCTCTTTCACGTGGACAGTCACGGGTATGTGATGGTTGAATGCGGTGCAAGTGGGCACGCAGTCTGCAGTGCCCTGTCCGTAAGCGAAAAATGGTGGTCTGGTGGGTGCGCGGAAGGTGAGGTATCTGGTCATGAGACGGGTACAGGGGTTGTGTTGAGCTGTCCAGATTTTTTGTACTGCAGTTCAGTTCAAGAGGGCACCTCTGCACTCGAGGGAGTGTGTGTGTGTGTGTGTGTGTGTGTGTGTGTGTGTGTGTGTGTGTGTGTGTGTGTAAGTGTGTGTGTGTGTGTTGGGGGGGGGGGATCGTACTCCACCCCATATCACGGAATTCTGGCGCAGACCGCCCATAACGCTTGCTTGGCCGGCGAATCTATCTGCTCGGTCGTTTACATTTTTTTCGTTGTGGGTAGTTGTCACTGTGCAGACTACCTGTGGAGTGGCAGCAGACGCTTGGTGCAGACTGTGGCTGACATACAGAAACAAACTTCTCTCGGGAATGCAAACTACCAGCTTATGTCTTGTGTAAGCCACCGAAACACGACGTGTATCTTTAACAGGTGTGGATGTGCGGCGGGCGTCTTCTCCACCTACCGTGTTCACACTTGGGTCACATCGCCCGTAGTCAACCCTACTCCTTCCCCGAGGGTCGGCTACAGATCGAGATGTTCAACTACAAGCGGGCAGCAGAGGTGTGGATGGGACCTCACAAGAAATTTTTCTACGACTTCTACCATGACATAAAGGTGAAGCGCTTGAAACTTTCCGAACTGGCTTTTTTGTTTTATGGAGTGGCAATGAAACCCGAAGATCCAAAATTCATATAGATATAACTAAAAGGATACTATTGAGTCCAGTTGTTGTTGTTGTTGTTGTTTTTGTTTTTGTTGTTGTTTTAGTTGTTGTGGTGGTGGTTGTTGTTGTTGCGCCTCTTCGTCTGCTTGAAAGTAACTATTGAAGAAATGATGTTTTTTCCTTTAACTCGGAAGACACAATTTTAGCAGCCCTTTCAGCCGATTTCTTGCTGACTGCTTCTGACATTCCCCCAGATCTCATCGCAAACTATCCACTGTCCCCAACACCCCGCAAGTTTCACGATTTGTCAATTGTACCAGTAAGATCAGGCTCTTTTCTGCTCCTGAGCATGCTTTGTACCAATTGTGCAATTGTCTCGGCAGAGTCTAGATGCTGGGGATCTGAGTGAAAGAATCGCGCTGAGGGACCGTCTCAAATGTCACAACTTCACCTGGTATATCCACAACATCTGGCCTGAACTCACTATTTACGACGAGAACGCCATCGCCTGGGGATCGGTTAGTTCTGCTGCTTGAGTTTCACATCAGATTCCTACTGATAATTAATTTTCATCTTAGTTATAATTTGTCAGCTGTAAGTGTTCTGCAACCCTAACTGTTGTGTTATTACGGCGAAACGGCTACATTTGGTTCAGCCCACTTCTGAGACCAAATGAGGCCGTTACGCGGCCATACCATGTGCAGTCACTTACTAATCCAATTCAATTCAGTCACCACAAATATCAATAATTATTCGGATAAGGATACGCCGGCAGTACTGTCTTGTTGAGGAATTTGTTGTAGGAAGACGAGTGGCACAAATAGTAAGTTAAAGATTTGTTTTGTTATTATTACAGGGGCGTAGGAACCACGGGGACCCTGGGGGCCCAGGCCCCCGTCCGATTTTTGGAATATCTGTGGGCCCCCCTTGCTTTTGATAAGAGGAGAGGGGGCCCATCAGTGGTGGGGCCCCCCTGCTCTGCTGTCGCAGGACACAATCCTTGGCAGTCAACACACACACACACACACACACACACACACACACACACACACACACACACACACACACACACACACACACACACAAACCTCCCCCCCCCCCCCTTCTTCACCCCGGCCGTATGGCTGACCCGACTTAGTGCCCCCCCCCCCCTTCCTCTCAGCATCTTTCTACGCGCCTGTATTATTATATTATTAAAGTATATATTGAATCAATAAAGAAATCCTCAGCTTCTTGAAATACGACTGCTGGTTTAATCTTGCATGCTACTTGTATGGTACTCGAGCCATTCTTACTTTCTATTCTTCCGTCATCGCATATTTCTCTGAGCAGCCGCTGTTTGTTTACCCCCCCCCCCCCCCCCACAAAAAAAAAAAATCTACACGTTTTGCAGCTTGTGAACGGGAAGTCTAAGATGTGTCTGGACACCCACAACCATATGCAACAAGCAGCGGGAGAACTGTTATCATTTGTTTGTCACCACAATCTGAACACACAGGTAAGCACACCATCGGTACAACCATTGGGCGATGCTGCTGCATTGGCAATTAAAGATAAGATAAATTTAATCGCTTCTTAATTACAAAGAAGAATTTGGCTTGCTCCTCTTAATAAATACACATGTGTACACACACATACCACTGAAATACAAAACCGAGTGGGTGGGTGGGTGTTTGGGGGTTTAACGTCCTTTTCCACCACATAGGGTGATATCAAAGACGGGGCAACGATGAGAAGGCCAGCACAAATATTTGGCCCCAGCCGGGATCGAACTCACGACCCGAGCAGTGGGAGTCCAATGCTCTACCATTCGACCACCCCGGCTCCCCGAAATACAAAACCGACATACATGCATACATCATTCAAAATGAGACGTCACGGTGTCAAGAAAGTTTAAAAACAAATTTTAAAATTTTAAAAGAAAACATCGTAAGAAAACATGAGGTGAGTTTTTCCTGCAAGTTGATGTTTGTTTCCTGTACTTTTTCTTGTTGTTTTCTCAGGGATGTACGTTAACGCGTGAAGGATTGCTGCGGACGACGCTACACTGTCTGGTAGTGAAAGACACGAATCCTGGAGCTCGTCCAATGATAGAAGACTGTTTCACAGGACCGGGTGACAAGTGGACGCATACCAAGGTGAGTCATTTAACTCTTACCAGTTCGCTGCCTTTTGATGAGTGTATGAGCCAAAATTGGTAAGTTCTAAAGGGGCACCATAAAATCACCAGTAGTCATTGTATGTGCACATAATTATACACCAAATGAAAGGATATTGAATCCTCTACCTAATTATGCCCATTTACACACAGTTGATTCACAAATATTATAGTTATTTGAAATCATAATTCTTTATTTGTGTAATCAGACACTCTGATATTTCACATACTTGGTTTTGCTTATGAAGAAAAGTTTTTTCTTATTTCATTCTCATGTCTCTTTATAGACTGTCAGGAAACTACATTCAATTCTGCTTCATATGAGCCTTAGTTTGTGTAATTCCACCCACTTTTACTGGATTTATGTAGAATAATAAACACAAGGTCCATGCGGCCATTCTTGGTTCAGATTTTCCTTCGGCGCAAGTTATGACACTTTATGCACCTTGTACACAAGTGCACAGTTCTCCAAGTGAAAATTTGTAGAAATAACACAATTTCAAATTTAAAACAGCCCTCTAATGGAGATGAATATTACTGTAGAGTAATTTGAAACGAGAACATGTACAGGTTATTTATAACCAATCAGCATCGAGACAAGCTTTTTCTGCTTTTTTACGGATACGGTAACCTGTCACTCGAAGAAAAAACATTACAAATCTGTCGACAATTAGGACCCCTGTCGAAGAGGTGTCAGTGGATAGAATGTTCATTTCCGGCTTAGGCAACGCGAGCATTGGCCGGTCTGTCCGTGGCACCGATTTTATCTTATTTATTTATTTATTTATTTAATTATTTATTTTTTTTGCATTTAGAGTATTTTTTAGATATCATTTCATTTTGTTTTATTTTTACCAGGGGTGGGCCAGGTTGCTGTTCCGTTTTTCATAACTGTGTGTCTGTGATTCAGAATATAATAATAATAAATAATGATAATGGATATTTCATGATATATCGCTCATTTATAATTTATCGCTTGTACTCAGCGAGCTGTTCGCGCTTACAGGGTAAAGAAAAATAAAATGGCGTGAAAATAATGCCAGAGAGAACAATAAAAGACAGCAAGCACACACACACACACACACACACACACACACACACACACACACACACACACACACACACACACACACACACACACACACAGAGAGAGAGAGAGAGAGAGAGAGAGAGAGAGAGAGAGAGAGAGACACACACACACACACACACACACACACACACACACACACACACACGCACACACACACACACACACACACACACACACACAGGATTTTCAAGAGAGCTTATTCATGTGCGTGTTCACATATGAAACTCTCGTCTGTTTTTCCTCTCAGCACGGACCAGTTGTACATTTGAAGACCGGACTTTGCTTGGACGAAGACTCCCAAGGGCCGGTAATGCACACCTGTCATCCAAACGTGACGTCACAGATGTGGTCATTTACAAATTACGTATTGACATAACGCCATCAGACTTGCACTCACAGACGTATAGAGATAGACGCACCGCGGTGCCGGAAAAGTGACGCCGCCGCGCGCCATGTTGCTAGTACCTGGAAGTGCCAGCTGTTTACATAGCGCGCATAGCATTGGCCAGACGCTATCAGCTGTTTACATAGCGCGCATAGCATTGGTCCGCTTTATCTTACGTCACATTTCTAATGACGTCTTTCTAAAGAACTTTGTATTTCGAACGAGGCGTCCTATACACAGAGCCTCTGAGTTCTGGTATTAGTAAGATGATGGCCGCGATAGCGACACTCGCAAGCAGCGGTGGTAGCATGCGGCGGTGCGTCTATCTCTTTACGTCTGTGCTTGCACTAGTAGTCATCACTGTCCATCGAACAATCATCAGTAACTGTTCCTTTTGAAATGGAGTCATGTGTATACACTACGAAAAATCTGTTTGGCTCAACCCGACCTGATGCCTAAATGCTTACGAGAAACGAAGTCTGTGCATCCGGTCACGATGACAGCCGAGGAGTTCCGAAGTTCTCCGAATTCAAAGATTGACAATACCTTGATTGACACCCACGGAGAAAATGACATGTTGCTGGCAATGAGACGGGAAGAGGGGTGATATCTCAACGGAACAGACACTGCTCGTCTTATTTTGCACAACTGGGTCTTATTAATTTGTACAATATTCTGATGAAGGCAACACGCTAGCCGAAGTAATGTAACATAATTGGACTGGTGAGTGGTGTTCACTGACTGTGCAGCATGCGTCGCCTTAAATTTCCTCTGGTCCAATTACGTTCTTCTGATTATCTCTAGTGTTTAATCACATGGATTTTTATGTGACCGGTTGAGACTTGGCTTGGGTATTGCTTTACGGATTCGGAGTACACGCTTGTGTTGTTGTGATCACTGAGCGTTTTGTGTGTGTGTGTGTGTGTGTGTGTGTGTGTGTGTGTGTGTGTGTGTGTGTGTGTGTGTGTGTGTGTGTGTGTGTGTGTGTGTGATTAAGAGCTCTACTAATAACTAAGAGTATTTCGAGCGTACAGGCGCACCCCCAAGCGAAAGGGTTTCAAAACGTGAGTTGGCTTCTTTGAAACTTAAGAAACCTGACAATGGCGCATTTAACTCGAAGCAGCACCAGGAACTCCCCGCCATTTTGGCTGGCTGCCAGTGATAGACGTAGTATTGGAAGGTGCTCCGCTCGGCATCATTCTCAGTTTATTTACAGAACCCGTGTATTTTAGCTTGTTTGTTTGTTTGTTATTTATTCTTCAAGACCCTCTGGGGGCATGTGAAGAACAAAACAAAACTATAAACAAAAACAAAAAGCGAAAAGACCACAGCAACAGAAGTAAAGCATACGAAAGTAAAAAAGAAAACAAGACACACAAAAAAGAGTGCTGACATAGCAAACAGAACAAAACAACAACAAAGAAAAAAAATACAGACTCGTTTAAAGGGAAGCGTATTACAAACATACAGAATACACGGAATAAACCTACAAATCCATGATCATACAAGGATACAGTGTAAATGCAATATTACGGTGTGTGTGTGTGTGTGTGTGTGTGTGTGTGTGTGTGTGTGTGTGTGTGTGTGTGTGTGTGTGTGTGTGTGTGTGAGAGAGAGAGAGAGAGAGAGACAATGACAATGACACTTTATTTTCCAAGGATAGAAGATTAGGTGCGCAGACCTGTCTTACATCTTGTCCTTGCTACTCTACACACACACACACACACACGGTTGCTAAACTACTATCAGCTGCTACAGTAATAAGGTGAACTCATAGTCAGTAATATATAAACAAGGCAAAGCACGTTTCAAAATTCAAAAACAAACACCACACACTAATACATGTACATGTAGTACAAACACATAATTACACAACTCGTAATGAAGAGAAGAAAATAAAGGAAGAAAAAAAATAATAAAAATAAAAATAAAGGAAAACTGTAGGGAAAAAAAACCCTTGGCAGGTGTTATTGAGTTTATGATAGGGACAAATGGGTAAATAACCGGGCCTTGAAGGTGTTGATGGTTGGAGCTGAAATAATGTGTGCCGGTAGTGAATTCCACATGCAGGCTCCAGAATAAGAAAAACTAGACTTAAAAAGATCTATGCGGGGTCTTGCCGTCACCAGATTGTTCCTCGCGGTCTTGTACGGTGTAGTGAAGGTGTTAAAGAGACGCGAAAGGTACGGTGGAGATTTAGAAGAGCGGACTTTCCACATCATCACACCCTTATTGAATAGCAAGTGTTTACGGAGGGGCAACAACTGGAGGGACTTAAGTCGGTCGTCAGTGCTCTGAGAGCTCTTACGAAGGATTAACTTGGCCGCTCGCCGATGGAGAGAGTTGACTCTTTTCAGATTAGCGTCGCTACAGCCGTCCCAGGTGCAGGAGGCATAATCTATGATTGGTTGAATGTGGGCTTGATAAAAAAAAGTTTTCTTGTTTCGGCATCGGTAAAATACGTCAATTTCGACAATAAAAAAAGGTTTTTAGACAGGGTCTTGCACATGTGGTCAACGTGAGCATTCCAGCTAAGTTGGTCATCAATGATAACACCTAACAGACGGTGTTCATGAGCCTGATTAATTGGGGTTGAGTTGAGAGACAAAATAAGGGGTGGGGGCTTCAACTGGTGTTTTTGTCTGGTGGTAACAAGGAGACACTCTGTCTTTGAGGGATTAGGGATCATGTAGTTTTGTCTGCACCACTCAGATACATCATCTAGACTCGCCTGAAGAGACTTGTTTATTACCGATACATCCGACGAGGAAACATCAAGGGTGGTGTCGTCGGCAAAAAGGCTGCATGTGACGTTGGGGTTTGAAATATGTAGAGGAAGATCGTTAATAAAAATGGAAAATAGAAGAGGCCCCAGAATAGACCCTTGGGGTACGCCATGAGAGAGAGAGAGAGAGGCGCATTTTCCCGGACAAAGCTGCACGCATCATTGATGAGCGTTGTTTCCTTGGGTAAAACCGAGCCACTGTCACGCCTGACTGGTCACCGTGTAGTTGCCAAAGACTCGCACAAATATCACCAGGTGGTGCTCATCATTGACGAACGTCGCTTTGCCACTGTCACGCTCGACTGATCAATGCGTTGTACGTAACAAAACACTCACGCAATGTACCCGGCATTTAATAAAAGATGTGCATGAAGGAAAGCACTCAGTCTCAGTACGGCTTCAAAACCTGCATTTGAACAAAACCCTTTGTCTGACGCTTTGTGAGAACCCAACAAACCGTACGATCGGCAACCTTTTCAGGTTTTGTTGACGTTCGCCTTGTTTTCACACACGGCGCATCTGCTGTACATGTGCACACTTGTCAATATGCCGTCGTCACGCATCACCGGCTACACTGATCACCATGCTTGTGGTGACAGGCCATAAAGAAGTCGGCATGTACCGGCCCCCGTAGTGTAGTGGTTAGCACTTCGGGCCATGGACCGGGAGACCCGGGTTCCAGTCCCAGCCGAGGGAAGCGGGATTTTTCCTACCTAGGTCGGCTCCTACCCAGAGCGGGGGTGCTATGGACCCATTGGGGAGGCTGTTGCCACACAGCCGAGTTTCACTCACTTCACGGGTGCGACTTTGGGGGGGTGCTTCCCTTCATATGACACGTCTTGTGATGTGGATGATTACACGGCCGGCACCGCAGGTGCCGTGGTTCCCGGGCCTGGTTAATGCCGGGATATTCATGACAGGAAGCGAGGAATGCGGCCCTGTCCCGTGGTCCCAAACCACACGGACCTCCATAGCATCATCTTACCATCATCCTCATCTCCATCATCATGCATAATAAAAATTGTCCCAGCTTCCGAGCCCTCCGTGGATTATACCCATGATCTGGGAGGAACACCACTGGAGCTGGCAAAGAGTTGGGGCAGCAATTAAAAAAAAAAAAAAGGCGGCATGTGCATGAGGCGTGACTGCCAACCACTGTCGCTCACTGTCCCAGTTCAAATTGAACCTGAAATCCCACCTCTTTTGTCAAACCTTTCACAGATAAGTAGTCTGTTGTTTCAGTGCCTTGTATGTCTGCATCAGTGTGTGTGTGTGTGTGTGTGTGTGTGTGTGTGTGTGTGTGTGTGTGTGTGTGTGTCGCAATGAGTTGCTTTGCTGCAATACATAAGTACTATCTATTATTATTATTTATTATTATTGGTTGTTTGGGGCCTAACGTTCGTTTCCATTGCCTACGGCTGATAATAAAGATGGGGGGGGGGGGGGGGGGTGACGAGGGGAAAGCCAGTTGTAGTTCCTAGCCGAGGTTCGAACTCACGACCCGAGCTTTGACAGTCCGAAGCACTACCAGCTCGCCTATCATTCTGGCTCGTCCCCTTTTCATCTGACTGGGGCCAAATATTTGTGCTGGCCTTTTTCTCGTTGCCCCGTCTGTCATATCACCCAAACGTGGTGGAAAAGGACGTTAAACGCCTAAAACCCAACCAACCCACACCCTTTTCATCTGGATTACAAGAGTGACCATGGGAAAAAACAAACGATAATTAGCATGCACAATGAAACCCTGCCGGTAGTCATTTATCTGTTGAAGGTGGCAGGCTAGTGTCGAATAAAAGGAAGAAAGAAAAGCAAACAAATTCACGAGCAAGCGATATAATTTATTACTTCTGAGCTCCCAGCACAATAATAATTAAAAATTCATTTGAATGTGACGTCCGTCCCTCAGGAGTAGAAGCTCCAGGCGACAACACAATAGCAGGTAAAAACAAGAGGAGTTTGACAAGGTATTACATTCAAATGAACATTTTGAGGCATGTATACACACACACACACACACACACACACACACACACACACACACACACACTCAGTCTCTCTCTCTCTCTCTCTGCAACTAAAGTAAGAAACACAACAGAACAATAAAGATTATTGAACCCCCCCCCCCAAAAAAAAAAAAAAAAAAAAAAGGCAGCTAAAATAAAGATCAACTAGATGAAGAAAACAAACAAACAAAAAACCCGTTACAAACAGATCAGTTTCTGTGCACTTTACAGCCACACTTACAAACACAACTGTTCCAAAACAAAGGCTGTCTTCTACAGTGGTGGGACTAGACCGAACAAGCAGGTGCTTTCTGGCGTACAACATTAACACAGTGCGCAGGCCACTCGTGGCTGAGGTGGATTCTTCGGTTGAGTTCCTATACTGTCCATGAAGCATAACAATCTCGGACGGAGGGCTATATCTCTTGAAAGTCCATGCAAATCTCCCAATTTTACTTGAAGTCGGATCACTAGGAGCCCCTTCAACCCACTATTACGCAATCTGCAACGTGGCCAAGTGGAGAAGGCCTACACCTTGTGTAATAGTGGCTTGAAGTGGCTACTACTGGTGTGCAGTGGTTTGTTCTTTTTAACCAGTCTTGTCATATAGTGGGCAGCGGGTAATCGGCCACTTGTCATATAGTGGGCAGCGGGTAATCGGCCACTTGTCATATAGTGGGCAGCGGGTAATCGGCCACTTGTCACATAGTGGGCAGCGGGTAATCGGCCACTTGTCACATAGTGGGCAGCGGGTAATCGGCCACTTGTCACATAGTGGGCAGCGGGTAATCGGCCACTTGTCACATAGTGGGCAGCGGGTAATCGGCCACTTGTCACATAGTGGGCAGCGGGTAATCGGCCACTTGTCATATAGTGGGCAGCGGGTAATCAGCCACTTGTCATGTAGTGGGCAGCGGGTAATCGGCCACGGGCTCTTAATAGTAAATTGTCGAAAATTCTAGTGCTGCTGTTTTAAATACTGCGTGTGAAACACGCTTTCAGATTTTTAAGTTCACGGATCGCTTTGACGTTTGTTTGAAGTTGCCAAGCATCGTACCAAACACTTCGGATGATCGTTGATCGTACCACTTAGACACCTGCACAGTGACAGCATCTCACAGCACTGGCATGTGTATAAGTAAATACATATGCGGTACACTTACAAACATAATAAGCATGTTCGAAAAGGAAACTCAGTTAAGATATCTGTCCATGTACTAATTACAAAAGCATGGATTTAAAACAGGGTGGCAGTTGACTGCAGTATTTGGTCTGCTGCGTATCTAACAAGAAAAGAAAAAAGACTGCGTGAGTTGCAGTTGAAAATTCTCCACTACATAATTATATACATACCAAATACAGTCAAACCTGTGTAAGGCGGTCACTCAAGGGACGGGGCCAAACTGACCGCCTTAGACAGGTGTGACCGGGTTATCCAGGGTGACATGTCAACAGTTAGCATGTCAGGGGATCCTCTGGGGTGACCAGGTTAGACAGTGGCATGGCTTATACAGGTGACCGCCTTGGCAGGTTCGACTGTAGTTATATGAATGTGTAAAAAAAAAAATCCGTTTAGTTTAGTATTTGTTATGTGTTAGTATAAGTCAAAGAAGGAACCAATGAAGAGAGGCCGATCAGCGATTTTTTTTTTTTTTTTTTTTTGGTAGAAAATAAATAAAAAGGTTTTCAGCGGCCTGCATGCAACTGAGGTTCAAAACAAAAAAATCTCACAGCACTGGCACTGAGCCAATAGAATGCTTTACGTGACGCGAATCAGTATCATGTCACTGCTAGTACTGCAACACTGTCAACAGGTGAGTAGGTGAATTTGAATTTTCGTCATCGTCACCGTCGTCATCGTCGTCGTCGCCACAGTCGTCACAGTCGTCAAGCCTTGGCTATTTGAAGACAACTGACCAGATTGTTTCTGTAGAACACTGGCAGGTCACTGCCCCGGGTATCTGTTTTCCAGACCTGGTGTACTGAACAATGACATAATTATGACCATAGCTGAACCATTGAACGTGATGGCCGTGCTAACAGCGAACTGTTCGGTTTGATACAAAGTGAAAAAGTCTAGAGACCGAGCGATAGAGATTCAATATCTGCAGCCGTGTCGATTCGTAGAAAACAGTAACTACTATAAATTAAGCCGTCACCCTCTGTCGTTTAAGCAATAAATTATGCAGTAATATTATTCGCCCCAACAGGGGCTTGCATACTCGTGCTGTGGAGAAGCATAATTATATCACAAAAACAAGGGACAGAATCGAAATCATAAAAGGAGTTCATTCCCTTATACTAGAGCAAAAAGTGAGGCCGGAACAACCGAAACGGTCAAGTCTGAAACGTTACTGGATACTGTGGTATAGTTTGGGCGATATGGATTTCACAGTCTCGGCTGAGTAGGCAATTAAGTGACCAAAGGCATTGTCCATAAACGTCAATATGAAGATTCGCCTGTTACACTTTAGCATGGTAGGAGCTGGTCCTATTACATCTGCCCTTCGCTAGGCAACAGTCAGATTCCTAGATTCAAGAAGCGTGTTTACGACACAGTAGAATGGCACGACAAGAGTGTGTGTGTGTGTGGGGGGGGGGGGGGGGGAGGTGTCAATAGAACTAGTAAATCGATTGTAACAATCTGCTTATAGGAGAATTTGAAATCGCCGGTCGGTGTTGTAGACGTATCACCAAAAGTATACTAAGGTGAGAATTTCTGCGACAGGAAAAAGAGAATCACACACAAACCCCTTCAGTCACCCCGGAAACTCGTCCATTCATCCACCCCCATCATTTACTAGATGATAAAGCAAATCACCAAATCTCTCTCTCTCTCTCTCTCTCGCGGGCGCGCGCACGCACACACACACACACACACACACACACACACACACACACACACACACACACACACACACACACACACTATCTCTTAAAGTAAACCCCACATCACACATAAATTAAAGCACCAGCCAGTATTTGCGGGTAAGTAAAAAACACACCGGTAGAAATAGCAGACACACCTCTGACCAGTTCGTTGCACCGGACTGAACATGAAAAACATCTAACAAACTGCAACTAGCAAACATCCTAACAGTTAATCCCAAAGAAGCTTCCAGTCAGACTTCCAGCATACGTCAGGTTGAGGTTTTGAGGTAACCTTCTCTACCACTTTGTCTCCGATTTTTCTGCACTCGGTCACACTCCCGGAGCTCGCGTTTCGGAACACGAACGGGAAGGTGGGGTGTAGTTCGGAACAAGAAGTCACATACACCTCGTCTAAAATTATTTCCGTCTTGTGGTCAAATGATCCCGTGACGCACGTGTTGACGTCAAACTCGCTAAGGAGCACCCTCTCGTAACACGCGGGGACAGGCATCTGCCACCTCTCCCAGCGAACTGTGGTCAAAGGCAGAAACTGCTGTCGGTCCAGTATCAAGCCTTTGACATTGCGTGTGAGACCCCACACGTGAAAACTGTCATCACCGAAGAAAAATATGTCCATGTATGGCCATTTGTGGGGCCCTTTCCCGGCCACCGCTGGAAGATCGGAGATGTAAAATTTCCACTGGAAGTCGCGTAGGGCGTAGAGAGAGAACCCGGGAATGTTGCCTAGGACGCTCTTGAGTTCGCGCCACTGGGAGGCGCTTACGGCGATGTCAAGGTCGTCGTCCCAGGGGATCATCCCGTGATGGCGGTACGCCCCGAGAAGCGTGCCCCCGATCAGGAAGAAAGTCAAACCGTTCTCCTGACACGCGCGCACAAAGACGTCCACAGTGAACAGCAGCTGAGCTCTCTCCTCACCCGTTAGTAGAGGGCGGAAACGATTCAAGGTAGTCAGACGACGAGCTGCCTCAGGGTCGTGTTGTGCCCTGGCCGCCAGCAGCTCCCGTTGTGTGTAGAACTCGGCATAGGGACTCACTGCCTCTCGGAACTTGCCCACGTCAGACAAGTTCACGAAAAATGCTTGCGCTTTTTGGCCGTGCGACAGTGGATCGTCTATGGGAAAATCTTGCCGATCAAACCTGACTTTGAGCAGAGTAAAAGTGTCGTGATCTCGCCAGCTGACAGGCAGTTTAAACCACAGGAGGAAGTTCCTAGTCGGGATGATGACTAAACAGCATCCGAGTAGCATCAGACCCGTGGCGACACGGGACACATTTTTCCGTGTAGCTTTTCTGGCGATTCGATTGAACAGCACGGTCACCTGACTAGTCCACGCCATGTTCTGCCACGAGACTCTACCGACCATTTCCACGTCAGTCCAGGCACCTGCACAACAAATAAAAACAATATTTAAACAAGCAAACAGCAGGCATAAAACAGTCGGTCAGGTAGAAATCCGAGGAGTTCTTTCCGGTGCTGCAAACACCGGACGATGGAAAATCTGGGTGCTTGTGTTTGCTTGATTTCGGTTTTTCTGTGCAAGAGAAATGTGCTTGGGGCGCCGTAAAGCGCTACTCTCGGTGTGTGCGTGTGTGTGTGTGTGTGTGTGTGTGTGTGTGTGTGTGTGCGTGCGTGGTGTTCAGGGTAACACGGCGCAAAGGTGCGCAAGTTTCCAGTCGTTTTCAAAAGAGTGTTTATGTGTAATTATCTTTATACAAATGAATGAGGATGACAAAGACGCAAAGCAAATGCGTGCGTGCGTGCGTGCGTGCGTGTGTGTGTGTGTGTGTGTGTGTGTGTGTGTGTGTGTGTGTGTGTGTGTGTGAAAAACCTTTGTCATTTTCTAAGAATCTACAAAGAGCAGAGGCACCAAACTTTCAAGACCTTTCAAAACATATCATTTTGAATGACCTTGACTCAAGGTCAAGGTCACCGAAGCTGTCTGTTTGAAAATTTTTCACTGGCATTTTCTCGAAATCTATTGGCATTTTCTCAGAAAAACAAACAGCAGAGGCGCCAAACCTGGTGTGCTGATAGACAGTGATAAGACCTATGCAGACATACCATTTTAAATGACCTTGACTCCAGGAAATTTCTAGACCATCCCAGAACATGATGGTGCAGTAACGTCAGTCGATTGCGTGACCTTGGAAAGATTCCGTACTTGCCAGTAAGTTGAGGAATGTCTAAGATCTGATCTGTTAGTATATAAGCAGCCCTGCACAGCGTTCTGGGTTCTTTCATGAGTTTGTTCTCCACGCACCTTCTGTTAATAAAGTATTGGAGTTCTATCCTGTTGTATCCCGTGTCTTCTCTGCGAGTGCACCGAGAGAGCAACATAGCAGGAGAAAGATACAACAGTCACTCTGCATGACAGTATGTATTGGCTGGAGAAACGTCACAGCCTTGATATTTATCACTGAAACTTGTTCCTGTACCCAGCGAAATCTGTCCCATCCCATAGAGTTCTCTATAATTAAAGAAACAACTTAACAAAACACACTGCCGAAATCGGCGGCGCATGTGGATTTCTGGTGATCACCTACTAGATCAAACACACGAGTTCCGATAGCCTTACGTCATAATAATTCTGACAACACACAGCCGACCAGCCCTGAAGGAATCTCAGTAGCGATAACGCTCTCTGCCTGAGAGTTTTTTTTTTTTTTCAAGTGTGCTAGATCTAAAGCTGGGCTCCTGCATACCCTATTTCTCAAGAAGTATTGGATCCATCCTATAGGGGAATCTTCCACTGTGCAGAGCGTATGAGAGTCCATCACACGCACACATATTATTGTTAGGGTCTGCGAGACCGTAGGTGATACGGTGGCAGGACTGAAAGTGTTAAGTTTTGCAGACTTCAGCAATTGTGTGTGTGTGTGTGTGTGTGTGTGTGTGTTCCTTTTTGCCCAGATCGAAAAAGGAAAGAAAACTTAGGCCTAATCCGCCGAAAATAATCGCCTTAGGTCTATCCAGCGCTCGATCTGAGAATATCCAAAACAAAGAACTTCATTAAATCGCCTTGATTAGATTGGATAAAGCAGTAAGACCAAAGACATTACATTACCAAGATGTTCCACTCGCGACGTTTTTGCGGGACCGCTGACGGAGTGACGTCCCTTCGCTTGATCAGGGATAACGCCACTCGTCACAATGGCCACAAGCAAGAAATTGCACTGGGGTGGTGACGCCTGCAGCGCGATTAACTGTTCGAATGCGCGATACAAGAGCGATTGTCAAGGAATGCCATTTTTTCGTTTCCCAAGAGACGAAGAAAGGTAAGTTTCTGTCCATTATTTCAGCATTTTTAGGTTAAAAATTGAAGACTGAAGTAGCCTGGTTTCTTTCCTCTAGATCTAAAGTGATCGGCGGGGTAAAGAAACAGCCGCCTTCTTCATTAAATTATCCAAATGATGTACTTACATTTGTGGATTGAAATAGGGTTGGACTTTAAAGGGTGAAGTGTTTGTTCCATTTTTATTGTGTGTGTGTGTGTGTGTGTGTGTGTGTGTGTGTGTGTGTGTGTGTGTCTGTCTGTGTGTGTGTGTGAGTGCTATCCGACGATAATTATACAGTATACAGCAAACAATTTTAAAGTGAATCACTTTTCGAACCGTCACTAGATCCTGTTTGATTTCGTCGTGCGGAATAGGGTGTGAATCCCCAGGAAACACGTTAGGTGCTATTCGGCACTTCATCCTGTGATGGTTGATCATCATAGTCCAACAGACAGACAGATGTTATATAGTATGGATTGATAGATCGTATGGATTGATAGATCGTCAACCAACACGCTCTCTCTCTCTCTCTCTTTGCCTCTTCCGAATCCCTTGCCCCATCACATAGTAACACTGACCCATACACCTGTCCCAATACACTCGTTCAGTTCTGTACAAAGCGAACAGCGGGCACGAAGCCATTCGTCATCCCCCCACTAGCAGTCCACGAGGTTGGCACATTTATCAGCTCAATGCCCAGTAATAAATCAGCGGGACCAGATGAGATCAGCCCCAAAGTACTCAAAATGTTGCTTCCCTATATAATTGATTCATTAACTTTCATATATAATCTATGTATTCAGCACAACGTCTTCCCAGCAGAACTGAAGAACGCCAAGGTCATACCGATCCAAAATCCAAGGATCTTTCCGACATAAATAACTACCGTCCCATATCTTTGCTTTCTGTCTTATCCAAACCTTTAGAGCGGCATGTTCACAAACACTTCATGGAATTTATTGAAAGTCGCAAGCTTTTTCATTCGCTTCAGTCCGGCTTTAGCCCGAAACACTCATGTCACACGGCTCTAGCACGTCTGACGGATGTTTGGCTTTCTGCTATGAACAATACACAAGTAAGTGGTGCTGCTTTCATTGACTTGAAAAAAGCGTTCGACCTTGTCGACCATGACATCCTTTTGACAAAACTGAAACTCTATCTTAATGACGTCACGCCAAGTACCAACACAACAACCACCCACACCGACAGCGCACACACAGGAAACCCACATTTAGTAACAACGTCTCAGTCGAGTCGTGATGTGTCTATTTTTTCGTTCCTACCTCAGAAATAGAAACCAAAGTGTCTTGTTGAACGGCTCATACTCGTCAAAAGGCTTGATTGCTCGAGGCGTGCCCCAGGGCTCAATCCTTGGGCCTCTCCTTTTTTGTTTATACATCAATGACCTACCGCTTCATCTAAGTGACAAGTTGTCATGTGACTTATTCGCTGACGATGCGACCATTCACACGCCTGACAAGAACATCGACACAATAGGCGAACGGTTACAGCAGGGCTTAAACGACGTGTCTGATTGGTGTCACCGAAATTCTATGGTTCTAAATCCAGCTAAGACGGAATGTATGGTCATTGCCACGCGTCAGAAACATCAGCTCAACCCACTTACGCTCAGCCTGTCTGTCCAAAACCAGCCCATTAAACAAGTCACAGAACATCGGTTACTGGGTGTGATCATTGACAGTCAGATGAAATGGCAAGCGCATATAGAAAAAGTCTGTAAACTTGTGTCAAGAAATTTATTTATGTTGTCAAAACTGAAATACTTTATTGACAGCGATTCTCGAAAATTGTTTTATAACGCCAATATTAAACCCCACATTGACTATTCGTCCACACTCTGGGACGGATGCAGTGATGTCCATTTGAAGAGACTAAACTCCTTACACAGGAGAGCAGCAAAATTGATCCTTCCCGACCCCACACTAACAACTGACCAGAAACTCCAAAAGCTAGAAATGCTCTCTCTTCCGAAACATCTGATCTTAAATAATGGTATGTTTATGTTCAAAATCCGCAAAGGCGTCCTGCCAGAGTACATCAGCAGCCTCTTTACCTCGTCTGATCCACGCTATCCCTCATCAACGCAGCGCTTTATACCGCCACGTCCGAGAATAGATATTTTTAAATCAAGTCTCTGCTTCTCCGGTGCCTCTCTTTGGAAGAAACTCCCTCTAAGCATTACTAACAATGGATCGCAGTCATCATTCAGGAAAAGTCTCTTCAACCACCTAGCATCAGAAACTGCATAAATTATTTACAACCCATCCGTCTTGCCCATTCACCAAAGTTCACTTCTTACCAACAAAACCTGTCACGCAATTTACATAAACAGTGATACACCTGCGCTAGTCCCATGAGTATGTACATCATAAGTGATACCATGATTTTGTGTATAACTATGCTTGCCGTGCGAGTGCGCATATATATATATATATATATATATATATATATATATATATATATATATATATGTGTGTGTGTGACGCTACGCCACGAAATGAGTCGGAAGTTACATGCAGCTGAATAGTGCAACACCCGATTTTCCGACCGAGGTGGCTATTTTGTTTCATGGGGTACGTCATTTCAACAGATCATAACTTCAAAAATAATTATCCGATTTTAATCTGGTTTTCACCATTGGATTCAGCATTAAAAAACCTGTACGATCATATCAAAACCTCAAAAACTTCAAAAAGTGACTTCAGACTCAAATCGTGGGGGGGGGACGTCACATATATGAGTGTTTTTCAATTTTTTGGAGAATCTCAACCCAATGCACAGTCAAAAATAAACATACTTCAAGCACTTTCTTGATACATTTTATTTGCTGTACAGAAGTCATAGCTTTCATACCTGAAGTCTGTGACTTTAATTCAAACCAGATTGGAAAATAAAAATAAATAAAGAAAATTGATTGTTGTTTTTTTTCAGTCGTGTTACCATTTTCTTCATTTTTTTGTAAATGACAGACAACACGAACAGAGACAACTTTACTCTCTAATTATCAGTTACATTGTGGGTCATCATAAAAATACTATTTTTGTGTTTGTAATGAAAAAAGGTCACGATCATTTTAAACAGTTTGTGATTTTTTTTAGAAAACATGTTTTTTTTAGTTATACTTGTTTCAATAAGTGAAGAGTAAGTGATGCAAAAGTGTTGAAAATATTTTTCTGTGGAAGTATAAGCATCAGCAAAAGACAATTACAGATAAGGGTTGAAATGCAAAGCATTTGATGTCCCAAATCCCTTTTTAAACTGCCAGTAACACGACTGAAACCTGGTAACACGACTGACGAGAAGGGTAACAGGACTGAAAAGTACAAAGGCAAAAACAAAATCTCCGCTCTTCTGTTGTAAACTTATTGTAAAATGGTAACCCCCTTCTTACAAGCATCTTTTCTCATCTAAACAAAAGGTAACAAAACGTTGTGAAAGTTCCAGTCCCTGGTAATCAACCTCTAGCCCGTCTCTTTCAATATATATCTGTGTTCTCCTTGGAGACTACCCCCCCACGTCAAAATCCTTACAAAGATCCTGTAGTTCACAGAAAGTCTGTGTGGTTTGAAGTTTTTTCAGATGGTCCTCAAACTGTTTCTCCCTTGCACTGTGTCCATTTACTGTCTTTGGTCTGCTGGTAGTGCCAGGACCAGAATCAGCTTTCATTCTCACACCATCAGCCTTTTTTCTTTTGCCAGCATTACAGTCTGAACCCCAAGGAGACACACAAAAATCCCGGAAACTGTGATCAGGATATGTGTTCTAAGTGCATGTGCAGCTAACATCCCTGACTTTAATGTTTCCTGGTGAGACAACAAAAACTTGGTGGATTTGCATGGTGCCTGGTACGGTTTTTTTTAGAGTTTTTGAGGACAACTGGTTTTCTACTGCTTTGATATCTGCATCTGTCACATTGTATACTTTGATTGAGTGTCTTTGACACTACATCAACAAAGTCCTCACTACTCATGATGTCTGCACCCTCTAGAACTCTTCTGTCAGCTGTTCTCTTCACGGTACCACCCACTCCATCAGGTACTCCCTTTCCATGCCCAGCCTCAGAAAAATTCCAACTGGCCCACTTAAAACCCACTGTGAAAAATTTCTGTTGCCAGCAAATAGAAGTTAGCTTTCTGTCTATATTGTGTGGTTGGTCCATCGCTGAAAAAGTGTAATGTGTCAACAAGAGGGTGTGCAGCTTTAATATCACTAAGGATAGGACGGAGGAAAGCCCACACAGAGGATGGATCATGTTGTAAGCTGTCCGAAACGCCACAAAAAAGCTTCCCCCCCCCCCCCCCTTCTACATAATAACAGCCAGTGTGCAGAGTTATTTGCACCTGAGAGGCACCAAAGTGCACTCCCTGAACCTCCCTGTGCATCTTGCATACATAGTTCTCTGAAAAATCTATGTGTACCATACACTCATTAGCTTTCATATTTGCTTTCACGTATAAAACTATAAGTAGTGTTTGTACTGATTGGTTTTGTTGAAAAGGTGACGAGTGTACACCGACAACTGGTCATGAGACAGACCCCAGAGTTTTCCAAGGGACCCTTGTTCTGTTTGTTTGATGGTTACAGTCAACTGTTTCTTTTCTCCATTTTTTTGAAAATCCTGTCTTCCTTTACAGTTCTCCACTGTACCCATGACACTTGTTGTTCAAAATCACGATCTTCAATACAAGAAACAGTCCTCGAGCAACATTTGGTACAGTGTCTGTACATGCATTTTGTCTTGTCTTTTGAGCATACAATGTCAGAAACAAGAACAGTCAGTGATTTGGTTTTAATAGCCCCATGGTCTTTTAGGGCGGCTGCAAGGTATTTTGTGTTTTCACAAGTTTTGCAGAGGCACGTTTCTCTGTCTTTGGCTGAAGGTGGTACTACCCAAAAAGGTTTCAACCGCCAGAAGGTTGTAAAACTCACACTGGTCAGAGTTTGTCCAAAGTCCGCAAGATACTTTTGATACAAGTTCTGCAGCGAGTCACACAATAATCGCTTTTTTTTTTTTCTTTTTTTTTTAACCTTCCTTCTCGTAATCGTGTTCCGTGTACCGGCCTGCGACGTGGAAACATTATCTCTAAGAAAAAACTGTCTCACTGACAGCTGGATCCGATTTGACAGATTGTTATTTGGATGAGGCTTGTGGTACGGATTGACTCTGAAAGCCTTGCAAACTCATTTTCTAAACACGTATTTTTTCAAAATACTGTCAGTTGCAGTGAACAGTTCCTTGAGACTTTTCTTCCCTACTTGCTTTTGGTTTTGTTTAGGGAAAAATGAAAGGTGAGAGTTCTTCGAACACTTTTGTTGGACGCATACTTCCTTCCAAGCAATTTGGCAGATTTTGAATTCGGTGTGTCTTTCTTTGCATTCCTAAGAAGTTTTTTTCTCGTACATCCAGATTTTCTGTTCTTACTCATGTACTTGTTTCTTGAGGGATGCATTTTCCTCACGAAGTTTCTGAGTCTTTTTCTTGTGTGCACGTCGTTGGCGGGACAGGTGTGCAGGTGGTGGTGATGACCTTTCAGAGACTGGACAAATCGGGCGATGTTTGGCATACTGTTTTCGTTTGTACATTCTCCACTGCCTTTTGGCGTGTCTATGTTCTCTTTTGGTCATGTCTTTCATCAATTTCCTTTTATCATTGTTTTTGCCTTTCTCGTATTTGTCTTTCTGATATGCCAACTATTTCGCCCGCCTTGCAGTCAGCATCTCGATTCTGTCTGTATTTTCTCTGTTTGGCCGCAGCAGACAGTGCCATTTCTCCTGAAGTGAAAAAAAAAACTTTTCTATAGCTTCAATAGATTTAGTTGAGTTAGTACAGACCCCTCTGTTGAGAGTACAAAAATACCAAGTAGACTTGACTCTTGAAAATGTATTTCATGTGTGAAGATGGTCACTTTCTGAAGTTTGAAAATGGTTCACTTGCACCCACAATAAATCAAACTCTACAAAGACAAATACATGTATTATTGGTTTGGATACATGAATACATTACTTATCTAGATCTAATACAGCTACCATTTTCTTCTACTGAAGAGAAAGCACAATCTGAAGAAAAACAATCAGTCGTGTTACTTGATCCATCAGTCGTGTTACCATTTTGTTGGTAACACCACTGATAGTAACACGACTGAGAAAAATCGCAAAAAAAAATTATGGCTCCTCCTCAGAAAACACTCAGATCTAGATCGTACCATCATTGAGAAAAAGCCCTAAAGGACATACTCCTCAACGTAGTTTTTGCTACTATTCTTTCTACTTCAGCCTCGAAGATCAGGTAACACCATGTAAGCACCAAAAAAACTTACCCTTACCTTGAACAAGTTCAGAAGTTCCAAAACCGTGAGGTGAGCTCACACGCACGTTCGCTTCCAACGGACATTCTCGGGCAAAGGGACGCAACTTTTACCATGAAAGTCGTCAGTTACTGGAGGGAGCAACTATTAGTTGTGTGTAGGAAACTGTTCGGGTAACACGACTGAGAAAAAAGTTACGGACATCCATTTTTGTGCAAAATAGTGTAAATCATTGCAACACGGGTATTGAAAACGCCTACATGAAACTAAAACTTTAAAGGTTAGATATGTAGGGATATGTTTTCAATTTTTTTCATTTTTTTAGAATTTTTCCCTTTCTTTGGCAAGTTGTTGAAATATTGCCTGTTTCCGCGAAGACACGTGTTTTTGGCACCCCCCGCTCTATAAATCGCTGAGTATTGCAAAAACGTGAAACAAAATCACCTGTTTTGTTTTTTCCTCATATCATACACATATTCTAGAATACACGTGTGGATTTTTGTGCAAATAGAATGCATACTTATGGTGCCACAAAATTCTAAACATCAAAGACAGATTATCTCCAATTTTTTGAAAAATACGCATATATATATATATGTGTGTGTGTGTGTGTGTGTGTGTGTGTGTGTGTGTGTGTGTGTGTGTGTGATTTCCTTTTCTTAGGTAATTTTTGTCTCCTTCTCTTCTTAGTCTTTTTTGAATTTTCTTTTTTTATGGTAGTGTAGCAACGGCAAGTTTGAAAATGGTCTTTGTGTGCCTATAACTTCTTCCGTTGTAAAATAAAGATCGTTATCGTTATCGTTATCTCTCTCTCTCTCTCTCTCTCTCTCTCTCTCTCTGTGTGTGTGTGTGTGTGTGTTTAGATGATCCTGTTAGTGCCTAGTGGCTCTGTGACTGAGACCCACGCTGTTTGCATGGGTCATCGTGGCGGGGCGACTGGGCATTAATGGGCCATATGTCAACATTAACGGGCGTATATATTGTACTTCAGGTGCAGTCGATGGGTAGAAAACTGCAGACGGCTGGATCTTCGTACATGAAATACAGCGCCTTTGATGGGTACTTGAGTCAAGGTTGAAAATAATGTCATAAAAGCAGAGGTTTTCTGCTGTTTTGAAACGGTTCAGTCAGAGATTTCATGACTTCATTAAAGTATTAAAGTCTGTATCCATTCTTTTTTCAGTTTTACTGTTTTATGTACTGGGTACTTGAGAGAAGGTTGAAAATAATGTTGCCATAAAAGCAGATGAGGTTTTCTGCTGTTTTGACACTTGACATGGTTCTGTCGGAGATTTCATGACATCATTAAAGTAGGTTGTATCCACTCTTGTTTCAGTTTTACTGTTTTATGTATCCCTCACCTTCTTTGTAATGTAATGTCTTTGGTAAGACTGTTTTCGCCTTCTAATGAAAATTGAATGTCGAAGTCGACCACGCCTGAGGATTTGTGGTGAACTTGATTTTGACAAAACTGCGTCACTGGCAAGAGAAAAATTGCCGAGGTCGACCACGCGTGAGATTTTGTGTGATTTTGGTTTTGACAAAATTGCACAACTGTCAGTGCAAAATTGCCGAAATCGACCACGCTTTATATTTTGGGTAAAATTGCGTAATTCAACCCGCTAAATTGCGTAAGTCGATATTTTGGTTGGAACACGTAGACATAAAATTGCGTAAGTCGCGTAAATTACTATTTTTTCCCCAAAATGCCATTAGCTATGATAACTGAACTTTACAAACCAAATAGAAGAAACGATTGTGAATCGTCCAGTAAAATTTCATTTCGATAATATGATGATGATAAATAATCGAATAAATCAGGTTTTTGCTTCTCCTGAAAAGTGCGGAAAATCGACTTCCGCAACTTTTCCGTGTGAACGACGGTGTTATCTTTCTACAAGTTGTGTAGTATACTACAATTTCAAACACCATGCTGTCTACTTTTTCACCTCTTTCCCGATGTGTTTCCCCAGAAATTTTGCGCTTCTTTTTGTCTTAGCATGTTTTTTTTGTTGTTGTTGTTGTTTTTTCTTTTCTTTGTTACTATTAGATTTACTCCTTTTGTGCCAGGTATAATTTTTGTCATATTACTTATTAGCCTTTATCTTTTAGTGTTTCTAGATTAGGAGGACAGCTTGTAAGATAGGCAGACCATGCCTACAAGTCTTTATCCTGAAATAAACGTTTCGGTCAGTCAGTCAGTCAGTCAGTCAGTCAGTCAAATGTGACGTCTGCTCCCGAGCATCGTTCCGTTTGAATGTTGTGATTATGTGGTCCAGTTTCACACGCGTCGCGTCGGGAAAAAACAACAACCAAAAAAGGCTAAGTGGTGCATCTATTAAAACTGTCCGAATTTGTTACTTTTTTTTTTTTTCTTTTCTTTTATTGAGAGGGGCACAAAATGGAGACCTCGGTTCAAAGTGGGGACCTCTTTCTGAAAGTTCGACTTGCATCGAACTGAACTGAACTGTGGCAAATGAAGGTCAGTATCCTACCTGATGCGGCGCAGACGAATGAGATAATCAACGCTACGGTGGAGAAGCCTCGTTGAATATAGACGAAAACGGGAGACCATGCTCACCTGAAGTGTGGTAGTGGAAAGCCTAGTTCGGGTAACCCATGAGTGATCGGGGAAGTCACATCCTGGGTTAACGATCCAAGCGAACAAACTTTTTGGTGGCTACATCTTTTGCGTGGTGGCTAAGCACAGGAAAACGTCAGGCCAGTGTCACAAAAATGCCAGCGTGCCTAAGCTGTACGATGATGTTTACTAGCTGAGCTTGATTGAAGTTAGAATGGGATCCCCTATGGCGCACGGCGAACCTCGCCTCGCAGTGTTAGCGTTGGACATTCTCCACTGAGGCACGCACGCACTGTAGCTTGTAGGGCTAAAGTGTGTATTTTCATTGAGCGTTATTCAGCGTCAGTTGTGTCCTATCATTATATAAATATTGGTTCAGCCACCACAGAAATATTAATGTGTTGATTTTTTCCCCCTGTGGTTGGATCCATGCCTCTCGATTACAGGAGAGGGACATCATGACTATGGAAAGACAAGATACGTGCCGTCAGTGGACAAGTCGACTGTCGAAATGCGACTGGCGCGCGATACAGAGTCACTCACAGTCACGAGCTCCATCTCCATCGCGCGGCATTTCTGCTTTGGAAATGTTCAGCCCACCAAATTTGAAAAATAAATGCAATTCTAAATTCCGAAATTTAAATAGCTGAGCTGACCCTTCGCACCACGTGATTGTAATGTGTTAATGTCCAGTGTGTGAGAGAATGCGTGTGATTCACGTGAGCGTGCGTGTTGGGTTCAGTTCGCGGCGCTTTGAGCCGATGCATGAAATTGGGTAAAGCGCCTATATAATACTCATTATTATTATTATTATTATTTCCACAGTCGACTTGTCCACGGCATGGATCTCGTCTTTCCACTACCACACCTCTCCGTATTTTTGAGGGTCCTTTTGTAAATTTTTGAGGGTCCATGGTCTTTTGGCATAAAAAGTCTGAAAGTCAAAACCATTTGTTGTCGGTGTCGTTGTTTACAAAAGTATCAGTTCAAGTGTCCGCTGCTAGATACAGATCGCCTTTTGTTCAGAGAGACTTGGGACTAACACTGTTTGTCACGGCCAGACGAAATACGTGCTTCCACCCCGTGACGCGATGCTATAAAATTTGTGCGTAAATTTTATGAGTTTTGTGCTTACAAACATCTGTGCGTAATCGGGAACACCGCGTCAAGCGACATTTATACACCACAACAGGCAGTCGATTCAACACATCAGAATTCCATAGGAGAGAGGGGAGCAACACATCATCTACATTATGCAAGCACTTGCCGCGAGCCGCACAGAACGCGAAAAACTTCAAACGCAAATAAGTGCACTGCAAACCTAAAATATGATTTACTTAGATAATCATCAGCGCTGAACTTGAAGGCCTTCATAAGCCTATAAGTGGCATACGCACGTAAAATACATTTTTTTTGTGGATAAATTATGCAACTTCAAATAAGTGAGAGATACGGGCCGAAAATAAAATGCTTGAATAAATTACGAGCACACAGCTGGAGAGAAGCAGCCTTTGTAACACACCTTTTTTTTAGGTGTTTTCGTCGGGACATGTAATTCGGGATGTTGAAAATGCACGTTGAACTATAATTTCCTGTGTATAGTTTAAGTTACCCTCACAGTGGCAGGGAAGGTTTCCCCATGTGTATTGTCCCAAAACAAAAGTGGTGGTGTATACTTGTTAAAGGCCCATTTAAATTCAACTGCACGTCTTGTGGTAAACGCCAAAAGAACCGACCATGTTTCACCAATCTTACACTCCCTCCACTGGCTGCCCATCAGATATAATAGAGTGAAGCACAAGCTCTTGCCCATTTGTCATGTATAGATCTCTCTCTGGCACCGGACCTTCCTTACCTTTCTGAACTCCTTCATTGTTACACTCCATCCAGGCAGTTACATAGTTCCTCCGACACTAAAGTTCTGTGCACCCCCTCAGTAAGAACTAAAACATATGGTCAGAGATCCTTTTCCTTTCAGGCTGCAGGTGTGGTGTCGACCTGTGGTGTCGACCAAAGTAAGGTTAGTAGAACGATCACACGTCTAGTGGCTCATCATTCAGCAGGAAATGAATATTTTCTAAAAGTGACGTCATTGTGTAGCTATGACGTGACCATCTGCCATTTTTACGATTTTTGCAAGTGACGTCAAACTGTTCTTCACACCATTCTGGTTTGTGGAGTTAGTTCTGGGTGGTTTTCCCCGGTCTAAAAATAGTTTGACCCCATAGGCTGAGACAAAAGCCAGCTTGTCTAGAGCTGACTTCGTAGTCTAAGGTGAAGTCTCTGTCCATGCATCGAATTTTCTGACTTCCCAAAGTCGCAGACTTTGAAGTCTCTGACTTCGTAATAGTCTCAGACAATAATTGTCCATGCCCACGCATCAGACCCCAGCACTCACTGTGATTCCAAAGTACAAGGGTCCTTGGGACCCTCTCTCCATATTTTAGAGGGTCCTTTTACGGTCGTGTGGATTCGTAAAGGTTCGCAATCTCAACAAAAATCCGCAGACAGTGCGTTTGGGCGAAGAAGGACGTACACTAATACACAGGGCCCCCAAAGTGCTTGTATACAGCCGCACTCGCCTAAACGAAACACGCTTAAGCAAAAAACTCGGATAACAGAAACCAAAACCAATTCCCCGCCAGACCCCCCTCTTTGTAAGACTATTTCTAATTCGGATAAGCCAAACTCTGTC
>JACVVK020000115.1:50000-60000 GCA_018292915.2 Batillaria attramentaria | reverse complement strand
TTCTCCGACTGAATTATTTTTCACATGAAATCTGGAAGATCTCGAGGGCTGATGAAATGTCGGAAGCAGTGACGATACTTGCAGATTTTGTCTGTGAACCAAACATTTGACGTCAGCCTCACACTGCTCGTCTGACAGTAGTCATGGTTTCCCCTCTCCTGGGATGTGTCTTCCCCGAACACTCATGGGTTAGCCCGGACTAGTCTGACAGATGCTACTTCTTCATATCTTGTGATTTCCTTGTTGCTTTTGTGACTTCCGTGACTGAATTAATTTTGACATAAAATCTGGAAGATCTAGAGAGCTGATGAAACGTGGACTTAAGTGCCTTGAATTGTACTTACAAAATTGCAATATTGGAACTTCTTTGACCGGCGCTTTTCGCAGAAACATGAAAAAAAATGTGTTTATCTAAAAGCTCTGCTATTCTAATACTAAAGCTATAATAGTGCAGTAGTTCACGTCATATGTGCAGTTGGCACATGTGACAAAAATACCGGAATGATGAATAATTTGAAGGAGTCTTTTAATAGATATTTGGCCTTATATGCAAACCACCCCTACCTCGGAAACATTTTTCTTACACAAAACCTGTCAGAGCTACAGAGCTGTGCTACGAAAACAGGCAGTATAATTGGATGATCTTCGCAATTTCAGAAAATGAAGCCATTTGAATATTTTTTTCGAAAAAATTCGTAACATGACCGATTTTTTTAAACCGGCGATAACTCCTTTGAAAATGCCGCAGGATAAAATTCGTGAAAGGTAGGTCTGGAGAAGGTGAATTCCCATTTTATTTCAAAGTAAAAAGGCCTCCAACGAGGTGGTTTAGGAGATAGCCATCATTACATCCGTCCACACACACACACACACACACACACACACACACACACACACACACGTCAACTCCCGCCAAAAAGAACGCAGCAGCATAGTGTGCACGTCGAGTGTCTATGACGCAGATTTCGTTACGTCACTGTGTGCGTGAAAGTAAGTATTGTGTGGAGAAACGTCACAGTCTTGTTTTGTATCACTGAAACTTGCTGCTGCGCGTAGCAAAATCTGCCCCGTTAAAAAGGGATGATAAAGCCGTTACACCACATAACTTGGTTGAATACCGACTCGTATTTGCTCCATAGGGCAGCGTCTGTAAGCTTCGGGTAAACTCGGTGTGACGTCACACTTCGGCTTTCTCCGGTAAGCGAGCGCTCTTCCGGCTACGAGCAAGGCGGCCGCGCGGCAGTATTGTCACATAGAACTTGACGAAAAGAGACGTTACGGGGGCGATGTTGCGGTAGAAAGAATTTGAAAGAGAGCTCCCCTCCCCTCCATTTTTGTTTGTTGATATAATGGCAGTCGCTGAGCCTCACCGATATTGAAGTAGGCCTAGTTAGGTCAGGTTTAGTGGACTCGGAGACCAAGTCAGTACAGTACTGAGTAGACGTTCTGTCTTCTTGGGTTGTACCCCAAACATGTTTGTTTTCTCACTCACTCACTTTGTTTACTAGTCTTCGCTCTAGCTTTTCATTTTTATCTTCTTCTTTTTTTTCGTGGGGGGATGGATGGGGGGCAGCTCAGTCTTCAAACCCTCTCCCCCCCCCCTCCCCTGGAAACACTTTCATTATTGTACAGTTTGCTAAATAATGTTCTTCCTCTCCGCCCTTTTCGAGTTTGCGTCCGTTTCTATGACTACAGCATCACACTGTAGCAAGTGGAATTAAACTGAAAACCATTAGTGACGTGCACGCATTTGTTGGTCAAGCTTACAAAGTCATTCCTAAACGCGCTTTTGTTTATTAACTCAGTTACGGAGAACATCACAGTCACTGAGTACAGATACCGGAGTAGTTTGGTCACCTTTGTGAAGACCAATTTTCTGTTGTTGGTTTGAAGATTATACCTTCAAAATACATCAAAATGTCAAAGTGAAATCACTTCGCGTACTGATTTTTTTTTTTTAAACTTATTTTCTTTTAGAGAGGGAAACAGCGGGAGAACACTTCCTCCCCTCTCGAACACACTGTGGCAAGCCGCACAAATAAATACAAAAAGCACAATTGATACATGTGGATGTATTTGCATTTAGATTGTTTACTGATCCGCAAACTATCACTTTTTATGACAGAGAAAGAGAGAATTCTCTCCTCTCTCTCTCTAAAAAGTCAAATGGTGGCGGAGAATTCGCAAAGCACGGTTTATTTATTCATTTTTATTTATGAACAGTACAATGTGAGCAAAATGTGAAACACACACACACACACACACACACACACACACACACACACACACATACTTGTTTAACCTACATGACGAGGACGTTGAACTTCCATCATCATCGTGAGGACTATAGGAAAATACCGCTTTTTCGAGGAAATGGTCGGTGGAATGAGGTGAAGTTGCCATCGGTATGACGATTGTCGGTTGGAAACCCCGTTAATAGGATTGCATTGCTGAGTACGTAATATGACTTTGTACATGCACTGTGAAGACTACCTACTGAGGACCTACTTTGTGTATTTGACAAGACCCTCCTCCTGAGGACCTGTGTTAGTCCTCACTATTACAAGTACTAGCATGATCGCACACCTGCCTCACTGAGACATGAAACCTAGAGAGGACTTGCACTCATTTTAGATAAACACACCAACAGTAAAGGAGTAATGACTGTAAATGATTAATATAGACGCGGAGAGCTAACTTGCATTGTTTTAATATCCACTGGTTTGGGTACCCAGCATGTTAAATATGAATCACTGAATGTCTTTCTCCTTACTGTCCCGTGTAATTAATGAGATTCAAAATATAAAATCCGTCAGGTGGCGCTCTTTATCATTGCTCAGTCGAGAATGACTGCCAGTTGCGTGTATTGGACTCGGTGTTTTATTCAACCGCCGAGTTAGATGGCTCATCTTACGTTTACTTGGGACAACGTGGCGCCGACACAGACAATGAAAACAATGGAGACGATTATTTACAGCAGACCAGCGCAGTGACAAGATGACTTTGGGCCGCCAGCTTATTTAAGCTTGTATTGTGTGTGTGCGCGCGCACACACACACACACACACACACACAAGCGCGCACGCACGCACACACACACACACAAGCGCGCACGCACGCACACACACACACACACCAGCTTTTTAAAATGAAATGCCAAAGACGAACACACACGAGGTTTAGTTACAAGACTGCACCTAAGACAGTAACTGGGAGATATGTATGAATGTATGCAATAGATCAGAGTGACCCTGCCCCAGGAGACCGTTAATTTTGATTTTGTTACCGGCCCTGCGGTGTAGTGGTTACCACTTCGGACCATGGGCCGGGAGACCTGGGTTCGAGTCCCAGCCGAGGCAAGTGGGATTTTTCCTACCTAGTTCGGCTCCTACCCGAAGCGGGTGTGCTATGAGCCCAATGGGGAGGCTGTTGCCACACAGCCGAGAATCACACACGTCAAGGGTGTCATTTTAAGGGTGCTTCCAATGGGATGACACATCTTATGATGTGGATGATTACACGACCGCCACCGCAGAGGCCGCTGTTCCCGGGTCTGGTTAAGATCGGGATATTTTTGACAGAAAGCGTGGCATGCGGCTCCGTCCCGGCATTTCACGGCTACACACGAACCTGTCTCGTGGTATCAAATGCAAACTAGGCGCCTAGTGGTTCATGTGTAGCCGTGAAATGCCGGTTTCGATAACAAGAACCTTCGGAGAAAAAAAAAAAAACAGCAAAAATATTTGACAAAAACGCAATAGTGTTATGGGGCACGATGGTCGTTTGGGAATTTAACGTCCACTTCCACCATGGGTGATGTCAAAGACGGAACAACGAGGAAAAGGCCAGCACAAAAATGAATAGGTCTCACCCTGTGGGGTAGAATATATACACTAGAGTAGAGGGTACATTTTCAAAGACTTGAATGCCCTACGCTATACGTGCGATTCTGGGATCTTGCAAGTCAAGTGGATGGTATTACGCGTTACGCGTCAGTAACGATGTATGTGTTTCTTACGCAGCTTTCATTGCTACAGCTAAAACAAATTTAACGGGGTTGAGGGGAGGGTGTCGGGTATAGCTGGGGGGGGGGGGGTTCATGGTATTCACATTACAAATCCGGGTGGCAATGACACCCCGAAGGACAGTAAACACGCGAAGGTCTATCCCAGTGCACGGGTAGCTGATCTGGTAATGACGTTGGTTGGACCAGGTCATTAAGCCCTACCCGACTAACACTAATGTTCATCAGACCGTGCAAGGCGACGTGTCTGTAAACCAGGACCTGACCGTTTGAGTTGTTCATTCCATTGTCATTATTCTCCCAACGACACAAAGAAGTTGGTTTACTGAAAATAACGCGGAACGAACCAGTCTAAACTCAAGTTTACGAAAACCATTTTGTTTGGACGAAATTCCAACATGTAAAACTGGACGCCCCCCTCCCCTCCCCACCCCCATTATTATTATTAGTAGTAGTAGCGGTAGTAGTAGTATACTTATCATTATTATTATTGTTGTTATATCTATTCACGTATATACTGAGCAACGAAAGAAAGGAATGCGAATTTCTTTTCTGTTCAGGCTAACCTGAAAATCACTGAAAAGTTCATCGTCAGCAAGTCAGTTTTTCTGGCAAGAACGTTTTCTAAAAACACAAATGTTCAGTCCGCCATAGTTATTAATTCCAATGCACATGGACACAGAAACGCCATCACAAGATCAATATGGCGGATGACCCTTCGTGGTGTCGAAAACGTCCTGTGGCCGGTGGCCTGTTTTGTATTCTTGGGATGGTGCCCCATGTCTCAAGATTCAAGATTTTATTTTCCTTTTCCCCTTTTTGGGGCATGGAAGATACAAAAAAATTAAACAAACCAGGACCACATGATTATACACAGAACGATACGACAGAAGATATTTGTGCAACATACACATAATCTATACACAGGAAAGCGCAACCATCTATGAAACCTCTGAAACAGCTCACACACACACACACACACACACACACACACACACACACCTCCTTTTAGGTGAAAAGGCTAAAAAAAAAAAAATAAAAAAAACATGCAAGTACATTCACCACAACGTTCTATAGCCCTCTACCAAAAGCTGGTCTGGGAACAGGATGCTGTGAACTCATCAAATCACGGGGACAAAAGTGAGCAGCACCAAAATACTTATTCTGAGCGAGGAAGTAATATGTTTTGGAGTAAATAGACAAACCAATGACCTTGAAAACATGTGTGATTAACATACCTCATAACACTTGAAATGAATTCAGCCACATACTACTATAGACTTGAGGTTGTGCTCTACATAATTTCCATTGCACTTTGCAAGTACTGAACTGCATTCCTACATGTGAAAATGCCCAAAAAAGGCCAACTTAACGGCGTTTGTTCCCAAGGAAAAACACGTTGAAAATAAAAGAGATTTCACAGATTTTCTTTGGCGTCGATTGTTTTTTTTTTTATTGGCATTTGCGAAATGTTATTTTACTTGAAGCTTAAATTAATTTTGTCTGATTTCTTTACCTGTACCTCAAAAACAGGAATTAATGAAAATGTCCGACATTTTCTTAGTGCGATACAATTTTAAGCGGAGGGGTATCTTTAAAATAGTATTTTTGTGATGCTAGACCATTTCCTTAAATCATGATGTACGTCTGCACATGATCTGTCAAGCGTAGCAGCTGCAGCAGCATTATATGTCAGCCCGGTCCCCATTAGTGAATGAATGGGCGTCTATATATAAAATAGACATTTTGATATCCTCGGGCTGCTACAGGTAAATCTCTGGTCATTTCCTTGGACCACCACAGGGTGTTTGGTCTAACAGATCCAGTAGTCAAACTTGAGGTTTGTGATTAATACCTGCTGCAGCGGCGACATTTGTAATCTTTGCTGTGTACTGTCAATTTTTTACCGAATCACAATACGGATTCCCCTCATTACCACTCACAGCCAAAGGGACATAGTGGATGGACTAGTAACACGTAAGTGCCAAGCCTCTCCTCAAAAAGCTGGTAAATAACAAAATACGCTGTGTACACTGTGGCCGTCATATCAGGATACTTGGTAACCTACCCCCGTAGTGGTTAATGCTCTGTGTAATTAGAAAAAAGGTATTTTAAGTCACCTATTTCAAGCATTGAAGAGTTCATGAAATTTGATGTGGGATGCACGTTTTCCTTCTTCTGGGATCAGTCTACTTTTCCCAGTATGTAAAACAATGACAAGTTAAAATTGGTGGCTGCTAGCAGCAAAATATAAACCTACCCCCCACGCAGCATGTAATGAAGGAAATGGAAACAATGGGTAAAAATAATGACCGCTGTAAAGAAGACGCGCTTGTTTAGATTCACGGATCTTTCTTCATACGACTAGTCATTGTCTTTTTCACTAAGACAAATTTATAAAAAGAAAATGATTCAAGCGTAGCTATTATGGCAGGCTCTTTGGTAAGCACCGCTTTCAGCCCATATAGGGAACTGATAGCTTCAATTAACGGCCATCTATAAGCAATGAATCTCTCATTCAAGTTCCGGAAGATAATTCTGGAACACCGAGGATGTGCCCGAATATTTGCATCATATTATACTTGTTTTCGCGGATACACCTTATCACAGCAACCAATCAAGTGTCCCTACTCCCATCATTTCGCATATTCAGCCATTATTAAGCAGATTGCACTTTCGATGGCTGTTTGTGACAAAAGTACAATAGCGATTTCAATGATTAACTTATGATATGACACAACTGGGATACTATTCTTGAGTGTGCACTGCTCTTTGAGAAAACCCGTTCACTACTCACAACGCAGCAACTACTTTAATAAGTACACACCCAAAATATCACTACCGAAAAAAGTGCTCACTTCGATATCATATTTCATACGTACCTGCACATGCGGTGACAAGGGAACGTCACAACACCAAAGAAGCGTTTTCTGACTGAACTGTTCAATGTTCGTAAATGTTTTCCGCGATACATGTCAACTGCAGTGACCTGATAAGTGCACAAGCAGGAAATACAGCCGTTTTACAGGGTCCTCAATCAACGGTCAAACTAATTGCCGCAATTACCCAGGAAGCATCATTCTGATTGGGGTAAAATTTCAGTATGTCAACAATGCATGTCTTGTCTAACAGTAACCGTATTTAGAGCGGAGTTCTGCGCATTTCTGTACCCGCAAACACGCATACTTTGTGCACACCCTCAAAAGCCCATTTATAGGGCTCATATAGTGAAAATGGCAAGATAAACGGTCGTTTTTAACGGTGACGCGGACGGAGAAAAAATTCACGGAGACCACCACAACATTAGAGGTCTGTGTTCGGGGTCGGCCCGCTATTGCGCGGGTCCGCTATTGCGCGGGTCCGTTACTGCGCGGGGCCGCTATTGCGCGGGTCCGTTATTGCGCGGGGCCGCTATTGCGCGGGTCCGTTATTGCGCGGGTCCGTTATTGCGCGACCTATCATTTATAAGAAGCGGAATAGTTGCAAAGGCCTACCGTGCACGTCCCCCCCCCCCCCCCCCCGCTGCGATGTCTTACGTGATATTAACAAACAGCTGGTCTAAATCATAAACAGATTCTTGTACTACTTAAATCAATTATTATTCCACTTGAAAATGGTTTATTATTATTTTCACTATCCTGACTGTTGATCTTTTGTCAGTTTATCATTCTGGAGTATTCCTTGTTATTGTTATTGCATATTGCTTTTTCACTGTTTTTATTGTCTGTTAAATTTTCGTTAGCGCTTAGAGCATGTAACCTTACATGAATATGCGCTTTATAAATAAAATTATTATTATTATTATTATTATTTTAAACAAACAGAAATGAAGTATATATCAAAATGCTTATATACAGTGAATGTACGCGTACTATTCTGGATGCTTGCCGGTATTGGTAAGAATCTGACAAATGAGTGCTTTCATTGTTTTTCTACTTCTGTATAATAAAATACATCATAAACTCTTAATTAAATGACCAAAGTAACATTTATAGATAAATTAGAAATTTGTTTTGTATCACTTCGGTGCTCGTGAGAGTCACAGCACATGATCTGAGATACTTTCCCCGAGCTACCAAAGTATATGACATGAATCATTATAACAGATGAAAATAAGAGCAATATTTTGGCCTTTGAAAATGTCAGGTTTATATCACATGAAAAATCTGCAGGAGTCTGTAAATGTGACATGTCAAACTCAGTGTGTATAGTGCCTAGTCACGAGCCAGAATATAGCATGTCTGAATTTATCAACATACATTCATCAAGTGATTCACCAAGCCCATTCTGCACAAACATGAGTGAATTTCATTTTATCAGTGACAGAGCATCATGTGAGTCCAAAGAAGATTTTCTGATTTTAGAGTCTCTCTTAAACAGACAATAAAGTATTTTGAATTGAATTGAATTGAATTAATGCTTATATAGCGCTTAAAAACTTCCACATTAGAAAAGCATGATCATAGGCCTTTCCTGTGCCCCCCCCCCCCCCCCCACACACACCAATCAACCCGTTGATCCAACAACAATACAACACACACACACACACACACACACACACACACACACACACACACACACACACACACGCTATTTACATCCCCTCAGCATACATACAATTGGCAGTGCAACGAACTCATGATGCACACAGACTGAACAGAGGTTTAGCTATCGAAGGCTTGGCGGAAGAGGTAGGTCTTCAGATGCGATTTAAACAGAGGCAGCAAGGTCTGAAGGCGGAGTTCGATTGGCAAGGAGTTCCAGACAGTCGGGGCTAAAAAGCTGAAAGAGCGCTCTCCGGCAGTTTTCATGTTACGCTTCGGAATTTTGAGAAGTTTTTCACTAGCGGAACATCCTCAAACCCTGGAATCGGAATAGGTTCTTGCCATCTTGGCTAAGACCCGTGGCAATATCATAGAAAGACTATTCTATTTGCCGACTTGCCCTGAGCGCCTTACTCATAACGTATGAGCATTTTATTTCTGGGGTTGCCCTGAACTGTATGAATTGTATACTAAATTCATCATAAAGTGATGGAAACCCACAATAAAGGTGTTTCTTTTTTTTTAAATTGGTCTGCGTTGTCCAATTTTGAAGTGTGTGAGTTCACTGATGTGGTGTGTGTGTGTGTGTGTGTGTGTGTGTGTGTGTGTGTGTGTGTGTGTGTGTTTGTGTTTGTTGGTAGTGGTGGAGGTGAGTATTTTATGTATACAAAATTTAATGGCACGTCCACATGGGGGTGGAAAGGGAAAAAACTCTGTCCAAAGTGAATTAAACAACAACAATGACAACAACAACAATAAGACCCCCCCCCCCCCCCCAAAAAAAAAAAAAAAAAAAAAAACAAATGTTGTACTGTAACTGTACATCGCGCTTAATCTATTAGGGGCAGAGAACTAGGCTGCTGGGGCGATGGCCGCTCTTACGCGACATACTTCTTTTGGTGCTCCCGTTTAGGCAAGGGATCGAAATCTCCGTCCAAACCTTTCTCTTATCTAAAAAAAACCCGACCTATCGACAGCCGACCCCAACCAAACTCGTACATTCACGCTGTGTTCACTTGTGTTGTGTTCACTTCGACAGCATGTATGGGGTTGCAGTCGCCGACGAGAATCTTTTTGGAGGTTTCTTACTGTTGTGTTTGTGTGTTTTTTGTTTTGTTTTGTTTGTTTGGGTTTTTGTCGTTGTTGCTGTTGTTGTGTTTGTTTGTTTTTTTTGTGTGTGTTTTTTTTTTTTTTTTTTTGGGGGGGGGGGGGGGGGGGTTGTTTCGCGTTGTTTGTTTTTTTTTCCGGCGGTTTTTTTTTTTTGGTTGTTTTTTGTGTTTTTCTGTGTTTTGTTGTTGTTGCTGTTGTTGCTGTATTGTTGTTTTTGTTTTTGTTTTATTTGTCTGTGTGTTTTTTTTGTTTTTGTTTGTTTGTTTGTTTGTATGGTTGGTTGTTGTTGTTGTTGTTTTTTGTTTGGGGGGGAGGGGTGTTTA
>JACVVK020000115.1:0-45000 GCA_018292915.2 Batillaria attramentaria | reverse complement strand
TTCAGTTTAAATTCATTTCTTTGCAATGGGGGGGGGGGGGGGGGGGTATAGGGAAATGGCTCCATTAGATATTAACACCTGAAAATCGTCGGCAACGCCACCATAAACGGTCTCTTTGCCAGCTGCTATTGACTATCCATAACAAAAGAACAGAAAACAAACAAACAAACAAACCAAAAAACATAGTGAGTACTTACGTGCTTACTGATTGTTCTTCCAAAAACTGTACTCCAACCGCAACGCTGCGCCGGCTGACTGCTAGTGTTTTAGTGCGGAGAGGGACTCGAAGCAGGAAATGGATAACACAAAATTCAGATGGTACTGTCACACTATCCGATGGTAACAAGCTCGTATGTTACTATGGCCTGGACTTCAAACCGGAGCGACGGCACGTGGTGGGGACATCTGGCTGATCGCTGTACAGGTCCGGTTCAAGCGCGACACCAATGCAGTTCAGCGAGCCTATGAATAGTCGTTGCCGGCTTGCTGAGCCGGTATCAACCACGATAAGATATGGCGGCTCGCGACTAGCAACCGACCGCCGCCTACCTCACTACACTAGAGGGTAGTGTAATGCAGTACTGACCATACGCCTCGAGTTCAACTAACCACGTTATGGATGCCAAAAAAAAAAAAAACAAAAAAAAACAACAACAGAAAAACAAACACGACCGTATGTATATGCTGGTCACAATGATGGGGACCGCTTTGTTCTTCCCCTGGATTTCCAGAATGTTGATTATCGATGTTCCTAGTTACGTCCACGGAACACTTCACTGACCCGCTAACCACAGCCTACTCAGTCCATCCTGATACAAAGAAGGCCCTACAGTTGCATTGGGTGTTTGCCAAAATGGCGGTGATAGTTTTTTCCACCCGTTGTGATGGCCTGTTTTAGAAACTGATCAAATTTCGAATCCCGGCTGGGGCCAGATATTTGTGCTGGCCTTCCGAGTCTTCTCGTTGTACCGTCGATGGTATCACCCACACACCGACAAATCACAAGAGCAAAGTTTTTTGTTTTTTTTTTTTTTTGGGGGGGGGGGGGGGGGGTTGCCGTTGTTGTTGTTGGTGGTGGTGGTGGTGGTGGTGGTGGTGGTGGTGGTGGTGGTGTGTGTGTGTGTGTGTGTGTGTGTGTGTGTGTGTGTGTGTGTGTGTGTGTGTGTGTGTTGTTTTTTGTTTTGTTTGTTTTGTTGTTGTTTTGTTGGTGATAGTGGTGGTTTTTTGTTCTGTTTTTGTTTGTTTGTTTTGGACTGTTTTTTGGTTTTTCTTTTGTTGTTGTTTGTTTGTTTGTTTGTTTGTTTGTTTGTTTGTTTGTTATTGTTGTTGTTGTTTTTTTGGGGGGTGGGGGTGTTTGGGGTTTTGGGGGGTTTGTTTGTTGTTGTTGTTTTTGTGGAGGTTTTTGTTGTTGTTTGTTTGTTGTTGTTTTTTGTTGTATGTTTGTTGGGGGGTGGAGGAGGGGGAGAGGGCGCGTTATTGTTGATTTTGTTGTTGTTGTTTATTGCTACTCAGATTTGACAATAAAAAAAAATCATGCCTGCAAGTGTGTGCTGCATTTTTGTCTGTCGGTTTGTGAAAAAGAGGGGCTGGTTGCAAGGTCGTGAGCAGGCTCATACACACGTATCTTTGTCTGACAGCAGCTTGCAAATTGTTTTTAATCGAAAGAGCACCGGAGAAAAACACTCCCCCTTCACTCTGCCTGACGACCGAAGCTACTGACTAGCTGTGCATACGCGGAGTCTTTTTGTTGTCCAAGGTTGCATGGTGCAGATGGCCCGGGTGGGTTCTTTCCTGTGGTGTTCACAACCCGTTAATCATAATTCTGGCAAATTACAGAGCCGCGAGCCGACGCTCCAGTGACGATGACAGGAGACGTTTGTCGTTTTGTTTCGGTGTTGGTACGGTCGCAGTTTTAGTACAGCGGACGTAACTGAGTTTTTCCACGTATGCATTTTTGTAGGTTTGTATTCAGTATTCATGAACTTGTATCCACGTAGTCATGAGTGTATGTATATATAAGTGTATTTGGATTTGTGTGTATGTATAAAAGATATTTTTGTCTGTATGCATTCAATGTGTTACAGTACGTATGCGTCAGTGTACATGTGTGTATGTAGGTATGGCATGTACAAGTACACATTTTATATGTATGTATATGTACTATGTTACAGTGCGTTGGTGTGTACATGTGTGTATGTATGTCTGTACAAGTGCGCATTATGTAGGGATGTGTATGTATAAACGTATGAACGCATGAACGTATGTATGTGTGTATGTATGTATGTATGTAAAGTGACTATGTATGTATAGAAGATGCACTGCACATGTTGTACCGTTTGTATTTTCTTTGTCTATTCTATGCCCCTAGACGCGGAGGGTAGAATAAAACTATTTGAACTTTGAACTTTGAGCCACTATGTTTCCGACTACATGTGCGTCAGTGCGTATTGACTGGTTGAGTGTATTGTTTGCCTAAATTTAATGCCTGTTATTTCCACAGTCCTTTCGTTGGGAGATTTACTGTACACTGCACATTAGGACTTAAGAGAGGTTGTAGTTTTAACAAGAGAGAGAGAGAGAGATTAATTATACGCTGTAGCCGCCAGCACACGCTCTCCTGATAGGGGACGTAACTGAGACGCTCGTCTGGCAGGGGGCGTCACTGAGTTTTACCCCGTGGGTGCATGCTCGTGCGGGCGTAATGACAGTTGTTTGTGCTTGTCTAAATTTTATGTGTATTATCTCCACATGCATGTTACTTAGAGATCCGCTATCAGCTGCATACGACTCACCAGAGGTTAGCTTGCTTTTTTTTTTAACCACAAAGAGCCCTGAGAGAGAGAGAGAGAGAGAGAGAGAGAGAGAGAGAGAGAGAGAGAGAGAGACAGAGAGAGACAGAGAGAGACAGAGACAGACCGGCAGAGACAGAGACACACAGACAGACAGGCAGGCAGACAGACAGACAGAGAGGCACGGCTGAACTGAACACATTATTACACAGCGCGCGCGTACACACACACACACACACACACACACACACACACACACACACACACACACACACACACACACACACACACACACACACTCCTCGGGTCTTGAGTTCGAATCCTGGCTGGAGCCAAATATTTGTCAGTGCTGGATTTTCTTTTGCCGTCAGTCTTTGATATTACGCATTCGTGGTGGAAAACGACGTTAAACTCCCACCCACCCACCCCCCTCTCTCTCTCTCTCTCTCTCTCTCTCACACACACACACACACACACACACACACACACACACACACACACACACACACACACACACACACACACACACACACACACACACACAAAGAGACTCACATCAGTTTCCGAGGATTTCAAGGGGGACACTAAGTACAGCAATGTACGTGACACTCATATAAATTGATTGTACGAGGGCGAGAGGGGATGCTTGTCGTTCGTCGTAACTGGTTGGTTTTGGTGGTGGTAGTGGTGGTGGTGTTTTTTTTTTTTTTTAATTTGTTTATTTGTTTGTTTGTTTGTTTTTTGTTGTTGTTGTTGTTTTGGGGATGTTTATTTGTTGTTTTGTTTTGTTTTTTGTTTTCCTTTCCTTTGTTTTGTTTGTTTGTTTGTTTTCTTGTCGTTCTGAACGTGCATTTCATTTCCGTTTTCGTAATATTTGATTGTTCAGAACAGATGCAAACCAGAGAGAGAGAGAGAGAGAGAGAGGGGGGGGGGAGGGGGTCCGATCGCTAGGATTAAGACAGAGCAGCTTTCAGACAACAGTCATACAACACATCAAAGACACACGAGTGTTGATCTTGTCCATTATTCAATTTACCTCGGTGTCAGTGATCAACATCGCCGCACGTAAACGACTTCCACCAAAATGGGCTGCACCGTTTCGAGTGAACTTTATAATTGATTTTTGATGCGTTTACTCATTGACAACATCACAACATAAGCCTCTGGAACGGTCTTTTCATATCATCTTAATCAGAGACACGTATGCAGAAATAGGAAGAAAAAGCAGTCTGGTAAAACAACAACAACAACAACAACAAAAACAGGTTGTTTCCATGTTGACTAAGCCAACCCACATTTTGGAACAGTTTCGCTTGCATAGTGCCTGTATGCTCGAAATACTCTATTTTGATGATTAGTAAAGTTCTTACTGCGTTACGATCAGTGTTATTACACTATGCGCGAGCGGTCTAACAAGTCAAATTGTACGACTGTTGCTACAACAATCTCTCTCAGTGCATTAGCCGTGCCAGTGAGTGCACTTCTGTTGGCTCAGTGCCAGCATTAATTTTGAGATGCTGTCACTGTGCAGGTGTCTAAGTGGTGTGATGTTGGACACCACGAAAACCGTCGGCTCAGAACGATCTGTGAGCATAGAAATCCTTATAGGAAATCGTGTGTCAGAAATTGCGCTCCGTCGTCAAAGAGTTAAACTTAAACCATAAACACTGGGCCACTACACGGGCTGATTCCAGAGACACGCATGCAGACGTGGCAAGCAAAAGCAGTCTGGTTAATACAAAGGTTGTTTCCATGTTGACTAAGCCAACTCATGTTTTGGAACAGTTTCGCGTGCATAGTGCCTGTATGCTCGAAATACTCTATTTTGATGATTAGTAGAGTTCTTACTGCGATACGATCAGTGTTATTACACTATGCGCGAGCGGCCTAACAGTCAAATTTTACGACTGTTGCTGCAACAATCTCTCTCAGTGCATTAGCCGTGCCAGTGAGTACACTTTTGTTGGCTCAGTGCCAGCATTTGAGGTGATGTCACTGTGCAGTTGTCTAAGTGGTGTGATGCTGGACAACACGAAAACGGATCAGAACGATCTGTGAATATTTAAAAAAAAAAATCATGCAGCTTTGGCCTTTGAACGGGCTAATTCGATCTTTGCTACGCCAACTTAAAGCCCCTTTTTCATGACCGACGTACGTCGACAGACATCGGCCGATTGTCGGGCAACTAAAATCTGCCATGGAAACGCGCGCTCGCCGGCGGCCGACTCGCTCCCATAAGTATGGCCGGTCGTGAATCAAATCGATTATTTCGATGACTTTAGCCGCCGAAAGTTGAGGCTGAACACTGCTAGCCGCCATCTTCAAAGTTTCCGGTTTCGGGATCAGGGTCGCATTCCGCTAGCGGCCAATCAGATCGCTTGGATTTCCGCCGACAAGGTCACCGACTCGCCCAGAGTAGAGCGCCGCTCTACTGTCACCAACGCGTCGGCCGATGTCTGCCAACTCCTTTTCCATGGACGATTTTCAGCTGGGACGCGAAGTTGACCGATTGTCGGGCGACGTACGTCGGTCATTGAAAATAGGCTTTATGTTTTGGAACAGTTTCGCTCGTGAGTGCGCCTGTACGCTCGAAATACTCTATCTTGATGATTAGTACAGCTCTTAATGCGATACAATGTTGTTTACACTTTGCGCGAGCGGTCGAACATTCAAAATCTGCGATCGTTGTTACACTACTGGAGCGCTCAGTGGAGTCGCTGCGTCATCGAGTACGCGTCTGTTGGCCCAGTGCCAGCATTACAAACGCTTTCACTGTCCAGGTGCCTGAGTGGTGTGATGATAGATAAAACGAAAACAGCTCATAACGATCTGTGAGTATAAAATTGGTTAGCATTATCAGCCCGTTTAATTGACAGTGCATTAGGCTTGAACTGCATGTAAATAGGTCACTAGTTTTACTCACCTGTGTATGAAAAAAAAAGAAAAGTTTTTTTTGTTTTTTTCCCCCAGAGAGTCTGAGTAATTTAGTATTTGAAGCGTTAGCAGTCTGGAAAATGAAATTTTAAAAAAATCCTGAATTTGAAAAATCGACCGTACAACTTAAGAGTCCATCTCCCACTTCACAATTTTGTCACAACGCTTTTGGGCCTTTTAGGGTTAGTTCGAGACCTCAGTGTTGTTATTTGAACTTTAAAGTTTGGCTAGGTTTCCTGCGTGGACAAGTATTATACACAGCACAGTGAAAGAGCCCGCTTTCTCTCTCTGTATGTATATCTCTGCTTTTGAATTATTGTGTTTTTGTTCAGATTTGACGGACAGGTTTCAAGAGCAGAGCAAACGTGCGTTAATTTAGAGAAAAAATCTTTAACAATGCGGCGTATACATACTTCCAGTAAGCTTGATGTTCGCAACACGTCCTAAAGTTTTGTTGTTGTTGTTGTTGTTGTTGTTTGTTTGTTTGTTTTGTTGTTGTTGTAGACCTATGGATCTATTTGGAGCAGACGACGCAAGTGACAATTTTCCCTTCCTCGTACGGAGGACAGGGCAGACTGCCACACGTACTGACGGTGTAGTAGAACAGGTTTCCATTGAGATCAGCGTTTGAGTCAATGCGTGCGTCCTGCTTGGCATCCATACAGATGAACTCCGTCGCGGCATCGAGACTATGATGACCTGCCATGAGGTATCCTGTGTACTCTACAGTCCAGCCCGGATGACAAGTGTTGGTAGCGGGGACCATGACGGTGTAGGGACGTGGTGACAGGCACACGGCACACAGAGGATCTTGGTTGTTCTTGGCTTCAGGACGAACTTGATACTCGGCGCCGTACAGCTGTGTCACATACTGAGTCACGGGGTGACCGTCATAGACAGGGTTGAGAGGCAGACACAGAGCGTTGACGGCGGCCCCCTGCGCGGAGTAGTGTGATCCTCCCATGACACCTGCGACATGCACGACAGTGAAACGCCTCGTAGTCTAAAGTATTCACCTTCATACGCCTTAGAGCGGCATTGGGAAAACAAACATACTAACAAACAAAACAACTGTTGCCTCTGTGTTGACGTGTGAATCGCTTCATAATAATAATAATAATGATAAATTGCTTTATATAGCGCAGTATCCCAGCAGATGCTGGCTCAGGGCGCTCTACAATTACACACACACACACACACACACACACACACACACACACACACACACACACACACACACACACATCACTTTCATAAAATACAGCTGGGATCTCGATAAAAAAAGCTGGGGAAAGGGGGGAGGGGGGGTAGTATTTACAGAAATAATAATAATAATAGTAATAATAATAATTGCACTTATATGTCGCTGTAACCTATTAATAACAGTTTTAAGCGCTTAAAGAGAACATAAAACAAACAGACGAAATATGCACAAAAAATATACATATATCCGTAAGCTCAGGGTCTACGCGCAACGACACGCACTTACCGAGAACATGATGCAAACAGTTAAATGGTGAGTGAGTGTTTAGGGTTTGACGTCCTTTTCCACCACATACGGGTGATATCAAAGACGGGGCAACGATGAAAAAGCCAGCACAAATATTTGGCCCCAGCCGAGATACGAACTCACGACCCGAGCATTGAGAGTCCAACGCTCTACTATTCGGCCACCCCGGCTCCCCCAGTTAAATGGTACTCAGGGACAAAAACAGATGGGGTTGTTTCTTAAATGTTTCGGGGAGGGGGGGGGGGGCGGATGACTGGCGGAGAGAGTGAGCGGGGGGGGGGGGGGGGATTTTAGCCTAAAACTCGCTTAAAACCAGTGAAACCTATTTTTCTGTCAGTTAATGTAAAGAAATTGAAACCAGATTGTTTTTATGTTGTTTCCATAGTAATGGAAACAACATCATAGGACGGGCTAAATTTTCCACGTTCATAGGCAAACATCTGTGGTACAAACGCACGTCACTGCCGATCTCCCGCAGAGACGATTTTGCAAGTGTAACTCTGACAATGACGTACGAAAACGTGCGTCATCGATGCTGACATGTACGGTGCGCCGAACGCGCTTCTCCTCCTCAGTGAGTGCCGTCTGTTCGTATGTGTGTGCGTGCGGCGTGCGGTGTGCGTGTGTGTGTGAATTGTGTCCAGGCCCGTTTCTTCGAAAATACTCAACCGAATGGCTTCAAATTTGGGGTATCCAAATATACCAAAATGTTACATTAGAGGAACCAAGCGTGTGATGATTGCTTAAGAGATTTGGGAGTTATCGCTCTTTTGAGACAAGTTGGTTGTCTTTCGTGTACAGGCGTAATATTTATTTAAATCACTCAATTTTTTGGCAGTAGATAGCTTGAATACGAACTCTGAACACAGTTACTACTAGAAAATCGTCGCTCTTATAGTTCTCATGTAAACCGAACCTGAGTTGACATTGCATGTGATCCCAGTTCAGATGCCTGTATCTCCGAAAATACTGAACCGATCGATTTCAAATTTGGGGTTTCTAAATGAATTAAGATTGTTGAATAGAAGGCGCGAACAAGAAACGATTGCACACATGATTTGCGAGTTATTGCCCTTTTCAGAAAAAGTGGCTTTCTGGCGTTTGAAGGCGTAATATTTATCTAAACCACTCCATGTTTTGGACATAGATAGCATGAATACGGACTTTCAACTGAGTGAAGTTTGCAGGTTGTCGCTTTTATACTTTTGGCGTAAGCCGTACCTGATGAAAGTGCTGGTGAACCCATTTTAGATCTCAAAATCGCTCCTACTATATATAGATAATGTGTCTGGGGTGCCATAAAAAATATATTAAAAAATTAGAAAAATTCTCCTCAGCCGTTATCGTCAGTTGACTCGAAACGTTGTACACATTTCCTCCAGAAGCCACACCCCTCACAAACATCGAAGAAAAAACGGACGCGCACTGACGTAAAGTAAGAGCGTCATGTTTGGTTGACGTGATGCTGGTTTTTCTTGGGGATGTCTCGCCACTTTCTTTCCGAATTCCTCTGTTTGGAGACGTGGCGTTGTATTTTACTTATGCTATGGACAGAGACTTCACCTTAGACTACGAAGTCAGAGACAAGCTGGCTTTTGTCTCAGCCTACGGGGTCAAACTATTTTTAGACCGGGGAAAACCACCCAGAACTAACTCCACAAACCAGAAGGGTGTGAAGAACAGTTTGACGTCACTTGCAAAAATCGTAAAAATGGCAGATGGTCACGTCATAGCTAGACAATGACATCACTTTTAGAAAATATTCATTTCCTGCTGAACGATGAGCCACTAGACGTGTGATCGTTCTACTAACCGTACTTTGGTCGACACCGATGAGATCTCCCACTGTGTTTTGGAAAGTACCAGTGGCATAATACCGAAGTGTCAACACAGGTGTGAGGGCTCCTGTCCGTCTTGCAGGGTACTCCAGCTCATGTTCTATCTCCCTGCTGTTAACTCCAAGATAGAGCGTCGGTTGAAGCGAAATTTCTTATACACTTTGCTATCATCATACACTTCCAGAGGGTGCGTTCTGTCACGAAAAATCATCAATCTTCGGCGTTGTCTTCGTTGATAGAACGCGAAAGCAATGGCTGCCGCCATATTTGAGCCACTGAAAGGAAGGACGTTGTCCGGAGAAAGTGAAAAGCGGGGGGGGGGGGGGGGGGGTAACCCCAGTCACGTGGCTAATCGGTCGAGGTCGTACCTCATTGGCTTGGTGCACGAGTTAGGGGGGGGGGGGGGCGGCGTTCAGATGCTGCACAGACAAAAACCTTTCCGAACCAGTGAGCCAGTGAAAGGTAGGACGTTGCCCGAAGAAAGTAAAAAGCGGGGGGGGGGGGGGGGGGGGGGGGTCAGATGCTGCGCAGACAAAAACCTTTACGAACCAGGGGAGCCACTGAAAAATAGGACGTTGCCCAAAGAAAGTGAAAAAAAGGGGGGGGGGGATCAGGTGCTGCCGCAGACAAAGACCTTTACGAACCAGGGACCCACTGAAAGGAGGAACGTTGCCCAAAGAAAGTGAAAAGCGGGAAGTGGGGGGGGGGGGGGGAGTGATTATTGCCAAGTCATTTTGATATTTCATGCAACGGCTAAACTGAGTTCTCTGTTGGGTGGCATGAGGGAGAGAGCAGGAAGAGAGGGGGGGTAGGGAGGGGGGGCAAGACCATGGCTTTGCCCCCCCCCCCCCTCTTGCCATAGTCACCTGATTTTCCAGGGGGGGGGGGGGGGGCAAAAAGATACTCTTGCCCCCCCCCCCCCCTGCTTGGGTACAGGGGGGGCAGCTCCCCCCCCCCCCCCTGTTCCCCCGGTTCCGGCGCCCCTGACTTGACATGTGGAAAGCGGGAATTTCAGTGGGTTTCGTTTTTGCCACTGACTCACACTCAGAAGCATAATGTGTGCGTGCGTGCGTGCGTGCGCGCGCGCGCAAGCGCGCGTCTAAGGCGAGAGAGCGAGAGGGGGGGTCTCTTCTCCGATACCAGTAAGCAATCGTCTGTCAGTCAGGTCTGCGGGAAGTAACTCTGTCAAAGGGGAACGACCTTATTACAAGAATTCATTCACCCACGTAGAACCTCGCATACGCCAAAAAGTTTGTGACGTCAACCAGCTAGGCGAGCTCACACGACCTCATGTGTTTGGGGTTTTGCAAGTGCATTGAGGCACGGAAAGGGTTTCCAGTACTTTCTTTATGTCAGCATGCTTGATGTCAGAGAGCTTGCGTTCGTGTGCGCGCGGGCTGCATACATGACACAACGACTACGACTGTGACTACAGCAGGTCATTGAATGGAAACAACATATTGGGCTGGTGGCCATCTTGTAAAGAGTATGCTACATACACCGTTCCATGTGGCTTGTGTCTAAATGGAACCTGTGGCACAAGGCAGGTGATTTGATTCGGGTTTTTATCTTTTCATTTTTTTTTTTACTACTTTATTATTCCTTTCGGGAAATTCGGGCTGCTTGCCCCGGGGGAAGCGCGTCGCCGCGGTGCAGCGCCACCCAATACCTATCCTATAGTTTTTACAATTTTGCTGGGGGAGGAAAGCCGGATAACCCGGAGAGAAACCCCCGATGAGCAGCCCGGCAGCCAGGAAAAACCGGTATCACATATCACAATCTCGACCTGGGCTCGAACCCACGCTTCATCGCTATAACACTGGTGACAGCCGTTCAGTAGCGCAGCGGCTAAATCAGTCCGACGCGCTACCTATTAGACCACCGCTCATTTCTATTTCGGAAGAATTTGTAAACACCACTTACCTGAGTACAGCAACGGCGCAGAATCTGGACAGGTCTTACTTCCCCAACGTGTGTAGACAGAACCTCCTGTATCACGCAAAAGTTCATAATTACGTCTTAAACGTCCGGTGTATCACCAAAACGCCACAGTTTTTTTTTTGTTGTTGTTGTTGTTGTTGATTTTTTGCTGCCCCAACTCTTTTTGCCAGTTCCAGTGGTGTTCCTCCCAATGGGTGGAATCCACGGAGGGCTCAGAAGCTGGGGCAATTTTTATTATGCATGATGATGGAGATGAGGATGATGGTAACATGATGCTATGGTGGTCCGTGTGGTTTGGGAGTGCGGGACAGGGCCGCATTCTTCGCTTCCTGTCATAAATATCCCGGCATTAACCAGGCTCGGGAACTACGGCACCTGCGGTGCCGGCCGTGTAATCATCCACATCACAAGACGTGTCATATGAAGGGAAGCACCCCCAAAGTCGCACCCGTGAAGTGGGTGAATCTCGGTTGTGTGGCAACAGCCTCCCCATTGGGCCCATAGCACACCCGCTCTGGGTAGGAGCCGACCTAGGTAGGAAAAATCCCGCTTGCCTCGGCTGGTCTCGAACCCGGGTCTCCCGGTTCATGGTCCGAAGTGCTAACCACTACACTACGGGGGCCAGTAACACAGTGTGTTTTTAAGACTGTGCATATTTCTTAAGACACACTGTGGGTTTTTGTTGTTGTTGTTTTGTTTTGCATATTTCTTAAGACACACTGTGGGTTTTTGTTGTTGTTGTTTTGTTTTGCATATTTCTTAAAAACACAGTGTGTGGAGGGTGGGGGAGGCGGGCGTGGGAGGGGGGAGGGAGGATAAGGGGGTGGGAGGGGGAGATGAGAGAGGTAGGGGTGGTGAGTGGGGGGCGTGGGGATGGAGTAGGAAAGATCCATATAAACAGGAAAGGGAAACCGGAAGGTTATACACACACACACACACACACACACACACACACACACACACACACACACACACACACACACACACACACGACCAGCAAGATGATGATGTGGCAACAGCTATTGGTTACAGGCAGTGAAGAGGTGGGTTTTCAGATTTTGCTTGAAGGATGGTTTTGTGTCTGCATATCTGATTGATGCCGGGAGATCATTCCAGCAAGTCGGACCCTAGACTCCAGAGTGCAGTCCCTTTTCGGCGGGGCGTGAAAATGTGACTGCTTACACCCAGCGCCATTTTCAAAAATGGCGAATTTTTTTTTACAAAAGCAGAGACTTGTGTGTCATATGATTCGATTTGAAACGAAGTCTTGAATATCCGACCACTTTTCGTTTGGGCAACATCTTTGCCAGCGGACAATTATTGTTGCGCTTTGATGGCACTGTTTACGTGGTACACTGATCCAACAGGATGTGAGTAAACGGCAAGGGGGTTGCACTCTGACAGGCAAGGGTGTTGCACTCTACAGGCAAGTATTATTGCACAGTGCAGACGATCACGTACCTGCCTTGTGGTGGAATAAGAGACGATTACAAAAGCATACACACCCGTGCTCTAGGACTGAATGTAATAATAGATCTGTCCATTCAGATAGAGACATGTTATGTATGTCTCTGATTCAGAAACACGCCTACTTTCACTCTGAAGACAGCCTGCCATCACTTGCGCCACTGAGGATCCCTCTGGATTCAAAGCTGGTCAAGGATGACATAGTGCGCGACCTTGTGTTTGAGAGCACCGAGACAATTTAGGCCAGTCACGGTAGCGCAGTGAGCGCCATTTCCCCACTGTGCACAGAGGTACTTTCCACTGAAAGACTCTGTGCCCCAGAGAGTGGTCGGACCCTGATATGAAAAACTACGCTGACCGGCGTTTGTTCTGACTTGAGGGATACGGAGTTTCCGAGTGTCGGCGGCAGAACGAAGTAGTCTCAAAGTAGTGTAAAGCTGAAGCAAAGTAGACAGATATGGAGGACTGGAGGAGGTTACACAGCTGAACGTAAGGGGTGAAATCTTATATTGGATTCTAGAGGACACAGGCAATCAGTGCAGAGTGCGGAGAAGGGGTGTCACGTGGTCTGATTTCTTCGCTTTAAGAATTATGTATGAATTATTTCGTTAAATAAAATAAAGTAAAATGTGAACCAGTCATGATTTCGTAATGCTGTAGATGATAATATCGACCGAGGATAGGTTCGGGGGTTCGCGCGCGCAAGCACTGTAATCGCCCTCATTCCGCAGCAGTGATCAAAACGAAACAAACAACACACACAACTACAACAACAAACACCAATAACAACAAATCACTATAAAAACAACAAACAAACAATAGTGACTACATCAACAACGAAGGAACATTTTTTTTTAAAAAATTGTTGTTGTTGTTGTTGTTTACGCGCTACAAAGATGAAAACGAAGGAGAAACGTATTTGTTACCCGTTAGGGCCGGTGCACACTAGCGTCGGTGCTACATCGCACGCACCACGCGTGTAGCGCCTTGCGTGCTGCAAGCACAGTGAAGCTCTCACACGTGGAGTAACGCGCGCCGCGTGCAGTGCTTCTATTCGGAGATCTCGCCACGAGTCAGTGCTTCTGAGTGTGCGATGGAATGCGAAATATTAGGGATCTGAAACGTATCATAAACTTCAGGCTGCTTGAATTTAGCTTCAACAAACCCGGCTTTGCTGTAGAATGATATCGTAGACTGGGACGATGAGAGATCAGTGACAACCCCGGCCGGCGGTTCAGTTGTGTCTAGTTTTATTTACTTTTTATTCAAGCGCGCCGAATAGAACAGTTCCTATCGCCGAGCGACAGAATTTTTCAATCGTGCTACGCCTAAGGGCCCTTGCACACTGGCGTCACGCGACATTGTCGCGCCACGCGTGCAGCAAATTTTGTCGCGCGTCTACGTATGCAACCCCTTGAAACGCGAAGCGACAGGCGTAGCACGATTGAAAAATTCTGTCGCGCGGCGATAGGAACTGTTCTATTGGGCGCGCTTGACGCGCGCGTGTAGCGTGGTTTCAGCCAATCAGAAGAGCCAGCCAGCAAGGCCTGACTCGCCATCCTCTTCTCTTCCAAGATGGCAGAATTGCGCGAAGACGAAATGTTTCGCCTCATCGACCTGTATCGTGAACAGGAAAACCTCTACAATTTTCAGCTCGATTCATATCACAGTCGACGGGTATGCCGTTTTGTTGTGTCACTCTCCGCTGACTCACACTACGGTAAATACATAAATGGAGTCAATAAAACTAGACACAACTGAACCGCCGGGTTGTCACTGATCTCTCATCGTCCCAGTCTACGATATCATTCTACAGCAAAGCCGGGTTTGTTGTAGCTAAATTCTATCAAGTTATCGTGGCCTCGATCACCAGACTCTATTCAGACTGCGAACAAGCAGCCTGAAGTTTATGATACGTTTCAGATCCCTAATATTTCGCATTCCATCGCACACTCAGAAGCACTGACTCGTGGCGAGATCTCCGAATAAAAGCACTGCACGCGGCGCGCGTTACTCCACGTGTGAGAGCTTCACTGTGCGCGCAGCACGCAAGGAGCTACACGCGTGCATGCGTGCGATGTGGCGCCGACACTAGTGTGCACCGGCCCTCTAAGTCTCTCACTCTTCTCTCTCAGGTCGCGGATCGACTCCTGCTGGCTGGCGGTCAGTTCGTCCAGTCGTGTCTGTAGCTGTGTGGAGGATCTCGCCCGTGTTTGCTCCTCAACCTGCACACGGTTCGTTAGAATGTCCGTCTTCTCTCTCAGTTCTTCGAACGAAGCTTTGGCGCTGGTCTCTACGTCTTCCAACCTTTGATTCAAGGTCTCATTTGCTGTTTTCAGCGCTTCATCGGCTTCCTTCAGGTCAGTTATTTCCTGCTGAAGTGCTGAGACTTTGACATTCTGTTGGTGTGTGTTTAGCGTGAGCGTGTGTGAGATTCCGTTCAGCTGGTTCTGCACTGTTGCAGCGGAGTTTGCTCGCGTCCGTTCTTCAGTCTGCACACGGTTGGTCAGCCTGTTCGTCTTCTCTCTCAGCTCTTCGTAAAACGCTTGGGTGCTTCCGTGTACATCTTCCAGCTGTAGAGTTAAAGTCCGATTTACAGTTATCAGCTCTTCGCTAGCTTTCTGTAGTTCTGTTATTTCCTGCTGGAAGGATGAGAATTTGAGATTTTGCTGTTCTGAGTTTAGCGTGTGTGTCTGAGAGATTGCGTCCAGTTGGTTCTGCAATACAGTAGAGGAATTTGCACGTGTCCGTTCTTCAGTCTGCAGACGGTTCGTCAAAATGGTCGTCTTCTCTCTCAGGTCTTCGTACAACGCTTGGCTGCTTGCTTGAACACCTTCCAGCTTTAAACTTAAAGTCTCGTTTGCTGTTTTCATCTCTTCGTCAGCTTCCTGTAGTTCTGTTATTTCCTGCTGGAGACCTGAGAATGTGAGATTTTGTTGTTCTCTGTTGAGCGTGAGCGTCTCAGAGATTGCTTCCAGCTGATTCTTCATTGTCGCAGAGGAGTTTGCTCGTGTCCGTTCTTCAGTCTGCAGACGGTTCGTCAAAATGGTCGTCTTCTCTCTCAGCTCTTCATGCTCAGTGTGGCAACTGGCCTGTACTTCTTCCAGCTGTAGGCTTAAAGTCCGATTTACTGTTATCAGCTGTTCCTTAGCTTCCTGTAGTTCAGTTATTTCCTGCTGGAGACCTGAGAATTTGAGATTTTGCTGTTCTGTGTTTAGCGTGAGCGTTTCAGAGATTGCTTTCAGCTGGTTCTTCATTGTCGCAGAAGAGTTTGCGCGTGTCTGCTCTTCATTGTGCAGACGGCTCGTCAGAATGTTCGTCTTCTCTCTCAGCTCTGTACGTCTTCCAGCGTTTGACTCAAGGCCTCATTTGCTGTTTTCAGCGCTTCATCGGCTTTCTTCATTTCAGCGATTTCCTGCCCAAGAGATGAGATTGTGATCTTTTGCTGTTCCGAGACCTCCTGCAGTTTACTGAGTTCGTTCTGAAGATTTCCGTTGACGATTGTCTGACGTTCGCTGGCCTTCTCCACGTCATTTAATCTTCGCAGGATGTCGTCGATTGAGCTGCTGTGCTGAGTGTCTGTGGTTTGGTGCTGGGTGAGAGTCTGTGTCATCTCGTTCAGCTTGTTGTTCAAGTTATCCAAGCCGGCCTGTACCTCCTGGTGAGTCTTCTCCTTCAAGTCGTTCATTGTGTCATGAAGTGACTGGAGACTCTCCTGCTGCGTCTTGTCCCGCGCGTCGTCCAGAAGCTTCTGACTCTCCGTCTCTTGTGTCAGATTGTCGCCCTTTGCCTCAAGTTCGTCCACCCTTCCAGTCAGCTCTTGAATGCGAAGCAAGTTCGTGTCGGCTACTTTAAAGGCTAGCGTCTTCTCTTTCAGGTCTGTCAGCTCGGTGTTCAACTCCTGTAGATCTTCTGCTTGATCTCTGATCTCGGTTTCCATCGTTTCAACCAAGAAACTCACCTCCATTCTCAACGGGGAGTCACTTGGCAGACATTTGGTCGCCTCCTCATCCTTAAGGTCCAGCGAGCATGTGTAGTTACCTCCCTTGGCGTAGGGAGGCAGGTCCAAGTAGAAGAAGCCATCAGCAAAAGAGGAACTGGGAAGCCGACGACCACGTGGGTCCTGAAAAAAGAAGCAGTCGATTCCCCTACGTGTTTACACAGTGACCGACCGACCGACCGACCGACAGACAGGCAAGCAGAACGACGGAACAACAGACAGCGAGACAGAGAGACACACGCATGATTTCCGAAATTCCTTCAGCACTTGTATTGCAAACTCTGCGGCTAGGGCGAAGAAACCTCACACAACATTCTCGGAGAATGTGTCCGACTCGAAAAGAGAACGCTGGTGCAGATTATAAAGGAAATCAGAACCTGAGCCCAGGAGATATTCTTCAGTTTATCTGGGCGTTTCATGATGTTTCCGCACCAACAAAAACACTCGGGGTAGAGAACCATGAGCCCATCTGAGACCTACAATTCAACGCCTGCTCTGCCCCATAAATCAAATGAAATCAAATCCCCTCATGGTCAAGGTAAAGAATTACAATGCATTCCGACCATACGACGAGTGAAACTCTCTGTCTGTCTGTCTCTCTCTCTCCCTCTGTGTGTGTGTGTGTGTGTGTGTGTGTGTGTGTGTGTGTGTGTGTGTGTGTGTGTGTGTGTGTGTGTGTGTGTACCACTTCGTTTCCTCAGAGTCAAATCGACGTACAATCTTTGTAAACTGTTGGGATCAAAATCCAAACAAGTTGCCCTTGCTCTAGCAAAATGTTTGAAAGCGAGTAGGACGGTATAATGTGTGTGTGTGTGTGTGTGTGTGTGTGTGTGTGTGTGTGTGTGTGTGTGTGTGTTAGCTGTTTCAGAGGTTTCATAGATGGTTGCGCTGTCCGGTGTATAGATTATGTGTATGTTGTACATATAATTATCTTCTGTCGTATCGTTCTCTGTATGATTATGTGGTCTTGGTTTATTTGAATTTTCTTTTCTTTTTGTATCCTCCATACCCCAACAGGGGAAAAAGGAAAATAAAATCTTGAATCTTGAATCTTGTGTGTGTGTGTGTCTCTCTCTCTCTCTCTCTCTCTTATAAAAAAATGCGTTGCTGTTGAAGGGAACGAGTTAAAAATACAGCCCCCCCCCCTCCCCCGACACACACACACAGCTCCCCACATAGATGCTCGAGCTTAGATTTCGATGCCTAGAGCTTAGATAAGGTTAAAAATAAAAAAATATTTTTATAAAAATATTCTATTCTTATTATTATTATTTAAAGCACACAAAGAGATTTTACTCTTACAATGATAAAATTTTGTCCTTGATTCCAATCTCCAACACACGATAGTCAGTGAACTCTGAAAAAAGCCGTGAAATAGTTATAATCCACATACCGTCCACGTGACCGATACAGGAGGCAATCCCAGGCTAAGAAACTCTCCACACTTCAACCGCGTGTGCAGATGTAACATGTCTCCGGTGCTCGATGAATTGTGGGGAAGCTCAGTCAAGTGAATTTCACCATCTCGAGTTTCCGGTGGCTCTGGGAAATACAATCAATGCGATATGTCCATAATTATGAGTCCTAGGCTTTTGGTTTAAACAGGTTTATTGCAATACTGACAAGTCGTTCAAGTAAACAGATAGTGAGCATAAACAAACGGCACCGCTTATGTTAAGGCTCAGTGGGAAAAAGTACATATTGACAGCATTGAAATGGCAGACTAGACTGGTAAGTAATTATGATAGATTAACTACAGGAGAGAGAGAGAGAGAGGTTCTATGCGCACTCACAACATTCAAAAAGAAAAAGAAAAAAAAAACCACCTCCACTGGGTTGCGCTAGACTCTTGTCCAAGAGGAAACATGTAACTAAAAACAAAAACAGAAAACCTAAAAACGTGCTACACAAGTTATAAAACCTTGAACTTTGCAGAATATAGTGCAGTTCTCGCCTAGTCTTTTTGGCGGGAGAACCGCGATAGTGCAATAAACCCCAACATACAGAGTGACAATCAAGCCAAATTGTTCAAGGATGCTGCAATTTCATTTATCTTATTCAAAACCTTATTTGAACCTGCTTCTATTCCAGAATGCTCATTTATGTTTTAAATGTTCGCAGCTAGATGACTACGTTATTTTTCAACTCTCAAAGAACCCGGTAGGATTCCAAGATTTTTTCGGGGTGGTCGAATGGTAGAGCGTTGGATTTCTAATGCTTGGGTCTTGAGTTAGTATCCTGACTGGGGCCAAATATTTGTGCTGGCTTTTTCATCGTTGCCCCCTCTTTGATATCACCCGTATGTGGTGGAAAAGGACGTTAAACCCCCAAACACCCACCCTTCAAGAGTTTTTCATGTGTGCGTTTCTTGACAACCTTCAGCAACTATTACACCACTTTGACTTTTCTGTTCATGAGTTCGTGAGTGAATCTCGGCTGGGGCCAGATATTTGGGCTGGCCTTTTTCTCGTTGTCCCGTCTTTGATATCACCCTTACATGGTGGAAAAGGACGTTAAACCCCTGAACACCTGCCCACCCATTCTTGACTTTTTTTTTGTTAAATACAATTTTTTTCAAACCCCACATTCCAAACCCCACATGTCAGCTCAAAGTGTAGTCCGTTTCATCATAAGACCTAGTGCTTTGACTGCTAAATAAACATAAATTCAAATTATGAAAATCCGACTCCATTCTTACCAACAACAGTGAGCCTCGCATACTTCTCAAAGGACTCCGCTTTATCGTAGAGCCTGATGCTTACGCCATATGTGTCGTCATCTTCCTCTCTGACGTCAGATAACGTCATTTTCGCATTACCATTGTACGTCACACGACTTGATGATGACGTGAACTTGTCTGCGAAATAGCTAGCGAAAGAGCCGCTTTTGTCGGAAAACCAGAAAAGGACGGTGATCTTGTCGTCATTTTCGGTGACGTATGTCCACGGGAAAGTGAAGTTGTCACCCTTACAGATGAGAGAATTTTCACCATTGTGTGCGACTGACGTCCATCTCAGAGCTTGTGTCACTGAAAAAGCATATTACATCACAATCATACCTTTATGACTGTCTCAGGGAGTTCTCACACAGTTATCTGATTTAGAAAGTTCGCGAAAACACCGGGGTGGCCGAATGGTAGAGCGTTGGACTTCTAATGCTCGGGCCTTGAGTTCGTATCCCGGCTGGGGCCAAATATTTGTGCTGGCTTTTTCATCGTTGCCCCGTGTTTGATATCACCCGTATGTGGTGGAAAACGGCGTTAAACCCCCAAACACCCACCCACCCACCCACCTACACATTAGATTCCTGTATCGTTGGTATGCAGCTTGAAACATTTTCTGTTGTATTCCTTTTTATTGTTCTGTATTAGTAACTAAAGTCACTTTCACCTTAGTACCAAACAGCCGCAAAAACACCACGTTGACGACGACTACTACTACTACTACTACTACTACTACTACTACTACTACTACTAAACAACTGAGTATTGCATTATTATATTACCCAATTTCTTGAATCGGCTGAAAGCGCCGCGAACTGAATCCAACACTCACCGCTCACGTGAGTCACACGCATTCTCTCACACATTGGACATGAACACATAACAATCACGTGGTGCAAAGGGTCAGCGCAGCTATGTACGTTTCGGAATTTTAGAATTGCATTTATTTTCAAATTTTGTGGGCTGAACATTTCTAAAGCAGAGGGGGAGGACGCCGGAGTACCCGGAGAGAACCCCCGACGATCTGCCTGAATAATACAAGATATGTACCTAACGGCCTGCTGATAAAAAGCAAGTACGTGTGTATATATATGTAAAATGATATTTTTAAAAACCTATGTTGGTGAAATGGGTATTTCTACGTTTACTAAGCCAACGAATGTTTTGGAATAATTTTGCGAGTGCGCCTGTACGCGCGAAATACTCCATCTTGGCGATTAATAGAGCTCTCAATGCGATACGATGTTGTTTATGCTTTGCGCGAGTGGTCGAACGTTCAAATTCTACGACTGTTGATAAACGGTACTCCACACACACACACACACACACACACACACACACACACACACACACACACATCAACAGGGCTTTATTCTCTTATTGAAGACACAGTACTGTGCGAAAGAGAACGCTTTGATATGGACATAATCTGGTTACCACGGTGCCTCGTCACTGACACGTCACAACAACAGCGAACACACACACACACACACACACACACATCGCACACGCGCGCGCGCACGCACGCACACACACACACACACACACACACACACACACACACACACACACACACACACACACACACCGCACACACACACACACACACACACAGAGTTATACAACCAAACATAATATGTCCCCATGCACTTACCTTTTAACAGCAGCAGGAGAAGACGCACAGCCCTCAATATACTTGTGCAGTCTTTCGCCATCTTGTGGCTACACAGCACACTCGGCGAAGGTCGGATTCTTAACTAGTTCGGCTTTCTTCCTCTTCCTGCTTCAGCCGCTCCGGCAAAACAGAGAGTTGCTGCACATGCACACGTAACGTCATGCAGTCATGCATCGTTTGGCAGTCATTGCTAATACTGGCACGAGGAGGGGGTGAGGGGTTAGAGTTGGGGTGAGTGCGGGAATAAACATAATAATAATAATAATGAGTATTGTACAGGCACTTTACCCAATTTCATGAATCGGCTCAAAGCGCCGCAAACTGCACCCAATACGCACGCTCACGTGTATCACACGCATTCTCTCAAACACTGGACATATACACATTCCAATCACGTGGTGCGAAGGGCCAGCTCAGCTATTTGAATTTCGGAATTTAGAATGGCATTTGTTTTTCAAATTTGGTGTGCTGAACATTTCCAAAGCAGAGGGGGAGGATGCCGAAGTACGCAGAGACAACCCCCGACGATCGGCCCGAGACGGAAACGTTCTTTGCTTCGAGTGGGACTCGAACCCCCGACCTCTCGCATTGGTGACAAGTCTCTTAACCACTAGACCACCGACCGCCCCGCTCCGCAGTCAAACGTAGTGTCACTCGCGCTTAAAAAATTTCGACGATGATTCCTTCCAAACATAGTCATATTCCTGAAATCTTAGCATAGAGGGGCCTGTGCGCTGTTGTGTTGTATTTGTAGGTGGATGCACGGTTCTTTTTTTTTTCCGAAGCAAGACACCGTCGGCAAAACGAAACGACTGTCAGATTTTAAAATGAGCAAACGAAGTGGCACGTTTTGGTCAAACGAACCAGTAAGAGTTCCAAAGGTGGTCAAACTAAGTGCCACTAAGTAACGGGAAGGGATCGACGAATCTCTCTCTCTCTCTCTCTCTCTCGTTAAACAATTTCTAGTTCCCGTACCGCACCCTGAACAAACCCATCTCAACTCCCTCAAATCCCAGATTATATGTGTACTCAATTATTATAGCGACGCCTTTGTCATAGGGGACATATAAATAGAGGACCAAAAGAATTTCCTGACTCACGTGTGACCTTGACCTTCAGAAGAAAAACAAGTTGGGATCAGCCACCTCTGTGCCACGTTTATAGGTGTTGGTTTTAGTACAGGCTATTTCCGAAGACCCCCCCCTCCCCCCCCCCCCCCAACGATTTCTGGTACTTTTGCTCGAACCATGTGACCTTCACCCACAGGCAAGGTCATTTAAACTTGTACACAGGAAAGCTGTTCAAATCACCTGCGCCAGGTTTAGATATCCTGGTGTTCGCTGAGAGAATGACAAAACATGATTGTTTTAATAGTGTCCATGTGACCTTAACCTTTAGGGGAGATAAATCAAATGACATGTTCGGAAAGCCCTTACCACCAATTACTGCTGCGCCAAGGTTTGATCTTTCCCCTGTCTGTACGTTCAGAGAGAATGCCAGTGTTAAATTGTACAACACACACACACACACACACACACACACACACACACACACACACACAGAGAGAGAGAGAGAGAGAGAGAGAGAGAGAGAGCGGCGGATACTCTGGACTCGCTTTGTTGCAAGTCACACATCGGGATGAGACTGTCTTGCTCACAGTTCTGATCGCACAGCTTAGGGAACAGCGAACTGCGAGCGCAGCGTGCACTTGTATACAAGGTATTCGCGGCAGTTATTTCTGTACGCCACTTGTTAGAATCCAGCTTGTGAAGTGGACACATTCTGTAGGGAGCAACAAGGATGTGTTGCTATATGCCGACACACAATCAGAAACGATGCAGCCTCTCATTACCACCACTTTACTCACACACACAAAGATACAAGCTGTTATCGTGACAATGGACATAACACCAGACAACATTGTATAGTTACATCTCCACATCTGTTATTCTGCCTCCCTCCCAGCCGCTGCCCCCCCCCCCTCCCGCGGTCCTCTCAGTACCTCCCCATCACCATCCCAAGACATTCTTAACTATTCACCCACCTTTGTCGCTAGCATGTTTAAATATAAGATAAGAAATACGGGTCATCGTAGTGTAGTTATAACACGCTGACCAAAGACCGGGAGACCCGCGTTCGAATCCCAGCCAAAGCAAGCGGGATTTTTCCTACCCAGGTCGGCTCATACCTACAGCGGGCGTGCTAGGACCCATTGGGGAGGCTGTTGTTACAGCTGAGACTCATCCACTGCACGGGTGTGACTTTGAGGGTGCTTTGTTTGTTATGATCCAATCATGTGGATAATTCCACGGCCGCGGGTGTTGTAGTTCCCGGGCCTGGTTACCGCTGGGATATTTATGACAGGACGCGCGGAATGCGGCGCTGGCATGTAGTCTCAAACCACATGGACCGCCATATCATCATCATACCATCATTATCATCATTCTCCTCATCATGCATATAAAAAAAATTGCCTAAGTTTTCGAGCCCTCCGTGGAATCAGCCCATGGACTGGGAGGAATCACCACTGAAGATGGTGAAGAGTCGGGGTACCCCACCCCACCCCCTCCCTTCCGACAACAAAAACAACAACACATCCCCAAAACAGAAACAAAATCAAAAACAGATAACTTACTTACTTAGGCCCTTGGCTCCACGTGGAGCATAGGCCATCGACAACCCTTCGCCATCGCACTCTGTTCTGGGCCAGTCTTGCCACTCCAGTCCAGTTGGTACCCTGCTTACATAGCTCTGCCTCAGTGTCCCGCCTCCAGCTGTTGCGAGGCCGGCCTCTCTTCCTTTTCCCCTGCGGGTTCCATGTCAGGGCTTGGCGTGTGGTGCTGGATGCTGGCTTCCTGAGGGTGTGTCCAATCCAGCCCCACTTCCTCCGCAGGATCTGCTTGGCCACTGGTTCCTGCCCCGCTCGCTCCCACAGCTCTTCATTCCGGATCTTCTCTGGCCATCGGATGTTGAAGATGCGCCTCAGACAGGTGTTGAGAAATGTCTGGATCTTCTGCTGCATCGTCTTCGTTGTCCTCCATGTTTCGCATCCGTAGAGCAGAACTGACTTCACGTTGGAGTTGAAGATGCGAAGTTTGGTTCTTATGCTGACAACTTTGGATGCCCAGACGTTCTTCAGCATGACCATTGCTGCCCTTGCCTTGCCGATTCTGGCTGTGACGTCTCGGTCTGTGCCTCCCTGTCCATCAACCACACTCCCCAGGTAGACAAAAGACTCCACCTGCCTGATGGGCTCTCCACCGACTGTGACTGGTGTGTTGGCAGTGGTGTTGATCTTCATCAGCTCGGTTTTCCTCCTGTTGAGCTTGAGCCCTGTTCCGGCGGATGTGGCTTCCAGGCGCGTAGTCTTGTCCTGCATCTGGCTGTGGCTGTGAGACAGGAGCGCCAGGTCGTCCGCGAAGTCGAGGTCATCAAGCTGCGTCCAGAGTGTCCACTGTATCCCGTTTTTCCTGCCTGCTGTAGTGGTCTTCATGATCCAGTCGATGACCAGGAGGAAGAGAAACGGGGACAACAGGCATCCCTGGCGGACTCCGGTCTTCACCTCGAAGCTTTCTGACAACTGGCCAGCATGGGCAATCCTGCAGCTCATGTCTTGGTAGGTGCACTGGATCAAGGAGATGATCTTCCCAGGAACTCCATAGTGCCTTAACAGCTTCCACAGTGCCTCTCTGTCTACACTGTCAAAAGCCTTCTCATAGTCTATGAAGTTGATGTAGAGAGGGGAGTTCCACTCCAGTGACTGCTCCACAATGATGCGTAGGCTGGCAATCTGGTCAGCGCAGGACCTGTTCCTGCGAAAGCCCGCCTGCTGGTCTCGGAGCATGGGGTCGACTGCCTCTCTCATCCTCTCCAGTAGAATTCTGTTGAGAACCTTGCCTGGCACTGACAGGAGCATGATCCCTCGGTAGTTGCTGCAGTCCCTGAGGTCCCCTTTCTTTGGCAGCTTGATGACGATCCCTTCTTTCCACTGGGCTGGCACCTCTTCCTTCTCCCAGATCTTGCTGAATAGGCTGTGCAGCATGTTGACGGCTGTCTCTGTGTCTGCTTTGATGGCTTCTGCTGGTATCTCGTCCGGCCCTGCAGCTTTCCCATTTCTCAGTGTCATGATGGCTTTCCTGATCTCCGCCTTAGAGGGCTTGTCGCAGTTGATGGGTAGTTCTGTCTCTGCTGTTGGGATGTCTGGTGGTGTTTCAGGGATGGGGCGATTTAACAGCTCCCTGAAGTGTTCTGCCCATCGCTTCAGCTGTTCCTCAGTTGTTGTCAGTGGGTGCCCGTTCTTGTCCTTCACTGGTTTGTCTGTCTGCTGGAATTTGCCCGTGAGCTTCTTGGTCACCTGGTACAGGTCTTTTAGATTCCCTTGTCGGGCTGCTTCCTCTGCTTGACTGGCCAGGTTGTCGATGTAGTCCCTCTTGTCCTTTCTGGTGCTCCTCTTCACTTCTCTGTCAGCTGCTGTGTATTCCTCTTGTGCCTTTGCCTTAGCTCTTCTTGTTCGGCTCGTGTTCAGTGCAGCTTTCTTCTCTTTTCTAACCTCCAGCTTCTGGATGGTATCAGCAGAGATCCATTCCTTATGTTGGGTCTTTCTCTTGCCAAGGACCTCTTCGCATGTGTTGTGCCAAAGTTTCTTGCTGTGTTCCCAGTGTGTCTCGATGTCCATTTCACTGTCTTCTATCAGGTCTTGCAGTGGCTGGAACCTGTTGGAAAGGCTGATCCGGAATGCTGCTTGTGTCTCTGTGTTCCTGAGTAGTCCAACGTTGTACCTGGTCCGTGTGTTGTTGGCGTTGGTGTGCCTCTTAAGCCGAAGTCTCAATGTTGTTGCAAGAAAGTGGTGGTCTGATGATACATCGGCACCCCTCATCACACGCACATCCCGCCACGATCTCCTGAACTTCCGGCTGATGCAGATGTGATCAATCTGGTTCTCCGTGACATGGTCCGGCGATCTCCATGTGGCCTTGTGGATGCGCTTGTGTGGGAAGATGCTGCCTCCTATCACTAGCTGGTTCAGGGCACAAAAGTTTGCAAAGCGCTCGCCATTTTCGTTCATCTGTCCCAGTCCGTGTGTTCCCATGGTGTCCTCGTAGCCTGTGTTGTCTGATCCAATCTTGGCGCTGAAGTCTCCCATCAGTATGGTCATGTCCTTGGCTCCTCCTCTATCTATCACTGTCTGCAGTTGTTGGTAGAAGTCATCTTTTTTCTCCTCTTCCGCATCATTGGTGGGAGCGTAGCACTGGATGATGTTCAGCTTGATGTCTTTTTTCTTGGTGATGAATTTGGCTGTGATGATGCGGGAGTTGACAGGTTCCCAGCCGATGAGTGCCCGCTGTGCCTCCGGTGCCAGCATCAGGGCCACGCCCTCAGTGTGGGGGGCTCCATCCTCTGTGTGTCCAGAGTACAGCAATTGCTCTCCCGATGAAAATCTCAGCTGTCCTGTCTGTAGCCACCTTGTCTCACTCAGTCCCAGTACTCCTATCTTGTAGTTCTTCATCTCTCTTGCTACTTGTATGGTCCTTCCTACTTCATACATTGTCCTGATGTTCCATGTGGCTACTCTCGTTGTTGTCCTGGGTGTTAGAAGGGGGGTCGGCCTTGCAGCTTCCTTTCGGCTTTCACTGCAATGCGTCATAGGTCTCCGGGATGGAGACCCTTCCTCGCCCAGGTGAATGTCTCGGTTTGTTGTTGTCGATGCTTTTGTAACTTAGTGTTTTCTACAGGTAGGGCTGTTAACCCTACGCAAACCCGTTTAGCCTCTTGGAGAGGTGGTCCACATTCGTCTGACCTCTACCCTTTGACCTATCCAGCTTGGGTGACCCTGCCAGGAGCATGTGCTCCTGCTGGCATAGTTCTCTGGGTCATTGAGGTACTCAAGCCACTACCCCACGACAAGGGGTGGACCATGTAGGGAAAAACAGATAAGATAAGAAGATAAGATCAGATGAGGTGATTTGAGGTGAAATGAGGAAAGATATTTCGCTTCCAAAATTTGCTTCATGAAAGTTTTAATGATATTAATAAAGAATTGTCCTGATACAGCGCAAAATTCTCACAAAGTGACTCAATGCGCGTACTCCCGCACTCATACCAACAAATATGCACACACACACACACACACACACACACACACACACACACACACAGCAGCTGACTCAGGAGGAGGTTAGTGGGCCTAGTCGAAAGCCAGCCAGAACAGATGTGTTTTCAAGTCAGACTAGAAACGATCTCAGGTGGACGCCAGTGGCAAACAATGGCAGCAAGTCTCACATCTGTGCTGGTGACAACTTCACCTTCCCGTGGACATATGCCACAGAAAATGACGACAAGATCATAGTTCTGTTCTGGTTTTCCGACAAAAACGGCTCTTTCGCTAGCTATTTCGCAGACACGTTCACGTCATCATCACGTCGTGTGACGTACCATGGTAATGCGAAAATGACATTATCTGACGTCAGAGAGGAAGATGACGACACGTATGGCGTAAGCATCAGGCTCTACGGTAAAACGGAGTCTGTGACGAAGCATGCGAGGCTGACTGTGGTTGGTAAGAATGGAGTCGGGATTCGCATGAAACTGTTTATGTTGTTTATTATTTTAGCAGTCAAATCTCCGTCTTTGACCGATGGTGCGTGGTCTTTGCGAGAAGTTTCTTTTCTCAGAAAAGTATTCACTTTAATTTAAAAACGACGACAACAACAACAACAACAAGCAAACAGTGATTTAACAATGTAATTTTTTACACACAAACAGGCATATGCAAAACATCTTGAGGAGTTTCAACAGCTGTTAACAGGTAAAAGTTGAAAATTCAGCAGAAGATATTTCAATTGTAAATAAATAATTTGCAATAAAAGTAAAAACTGTTTAAAAGTTTGCTTTGTTGATCATTGTCATTGTAAATCTTGGCTCGTTTGCTAAAACACATGGAATATATAATTCTGGACATTGCAATGACTCTATTTTTGTTGAAATCACATTTCACAGAACCGCCGAAAGCAAGAGATGGCGAATTACAAGTGATTGAGCTTTCCCAGAATTCCTCCCACGCCGGAAGCACGTCACATCTGCACAAGCGGCTGAAGTGTGGAGAGTTTCTTAGCCTGGGCTTACCGCCAGTATCGGTCACGTGGACGGTATGTGAGTTACTTATAACTGATGCACGGCTTCGTTTAGAGTTCACCGATTATCGTATGTTAAAGACTTGGGTGTAAGTAGGAAAACTAAACTAGTGTCCAAAAGAAACGATACCAAGGGTTGGCAAGGACATACAATAAAAGTTGAGATGCATATCGATACGAAAAGTCGTATCGATATTATCGCGATATTTTTGTTTTATATCGATATTTTTAATCGATATTTCGGCATCTGCAAAAGCTTCCACCAAGTGATCAATTTTAGTGCACAGTCACAAAAATGTGAATGCCTACACAGTCACACCATGTAGACTGTGAGAGAGAGAGAGAGAGAGAGAGCGTCGACAGCAACAAAACAACGTCCTCAATCATCATGTCTTCTCGACAGCAGCTGCTCAACTTTCAGACAAAACTTAAAGTGAGAAATAAACCGCCACTGAAAATGAGTTTCTTTTTTATGAAACATATAGAGAGTAAAATGGGTCATGAATAAACAAACAAACGGAAAAAAATAAGTGTATGGAGTGATTCTCTTCTAGTCCCTCCCACCCCCCACCCCCTCACCCCCAGATGTGTAAACAGTTCAAAACAGTTTTGCAGTCGCCTTATTGCTATTGTCTCCTGACTGTCTCATCCCATGAGAATGTGATTTATTGAAACTTAAACAAGGAAACAATAGACCTAACTTGAAGCCGAAGCAAGTTAATCAACTGATCATGGCATGTCAGTTACTTCATATTCTTTTTCAGGAAGATCAGTTGATCAACTTGCTTCGGCTTCAGGTTGGCCCTCTAGGCGGTCACAAATTCTGCTAGTGTTACTTTTGGGTACTCGATATATCGATATGTGGAAACCGTATCAATATATCGTATCAGTATTCCTTTGAATCGCGATACCGATATATGTATCGATAAAATCGTGCATCTCTAAATAAAAGCAGAACAATACAGAAATGTCAGAGTGGTATATTTCATTAGCAAATGTTTCCGGTATTCCCGAGCGCAGACGCTGTATTTGGGACGTGGGATACGTAAACCTATGTTTTTAGGCCTCGGGGATCACTTTGCACAAAAACATTCTGACAACAGTTTGGTATCGTTTCTTTTGGACACTACTTTAGTATTAAACAGCAAAGGAAAAACAATTTGCAATTTAGAATGGGACAAAACGAGCATCTGTATGTGGGGAGTGGTGTGGGATGTTATTTTAACTCGTTCCTTTCAACAGCAATATATATATATATATATATATATATATATATATATATTTTTTTTTTTTTTTTTTTTTTTTTCGGGAGATGTCCACAATTACCCTAGTCATTGTCGATGCACTGTCAACCTGAAGAAAGCAACATGTGCTGAGGGAGGGTTGATTTCATTTTGATCAGATATTTTTTACCTTTGTTTTTTTTTTTCCCCTTCCTTTCTCCCACCCCAAATGGATTGTGAGCATACAGCAAGAATGGACGTTTTTGTTGCGCACTAAAAATGGCCAGTCATCATCATCATTAGATTGGATTTGATTTGTGGGATAGTGCATGTCTTAACATTCAGACCTCAGAGAGATCCCGAGCCACTGGTTGGAATTGGGAAAACGTCTATACTCTCCCATGATGATTTCAGGGATACCTTCTTGACTCAACTTCTGAATTTCTGTATGATCCATACTAGTCCATCCATACTAGAATTTTCTGAGGGCTGCCATTGCACCATAGTCTCCCATAAAGGGCTTTGAGCTTCCTCGGTGCTCACCACATCGTTTACAAAACAAGTAGTGAGGGGACTCTGGAAATCCGTCTGTGTCTGTCGCTCTGCTCAGTCAGTCCTTGTGTGTACATTTCCTCTAGCTAGACTCGATGGTTGTTTATTCCAGACCCACTTGGTCGCCGGCTTCCCAGTTCGTCTTTTGCTGATGGCTTCTTCTACTTGGACCTGCCTCCCTATGCCAAGGGAGGTAACTACACATGCTCGTTGGATCCGAACGCGAAGGCGACCAAATGTCTGCCAAGTGACTCCCCGTTGAGAATGGAGGCGAGTTTCTTGGTGGAAACGATGGAAACCGAGATCAGAGATCAAGCAGAAGATCTACAGGAGTTGAAAACCGAACTGAAAGAACTGAGAGAGAAGACGTTAGGCTTTAAAGTAGTCGACACTAACTTGCTTCGCATCCAAGAGCTGGCGGGAAGGGTGGACGAACTTGAGGCAAAGGGCGACAACCTGACACAAGAGACGGAGAGTCAGAAGCTTCTGGACGACGCGCGGGACAAGACGCAACAGGAGAGTCTCCAGTCACTTCAGGACACAGTGAACGACTTGAAGGAGAAGACTCACCAGGAGGTACAGGCCGGCTTGGATAACTTGAACAACAAGCTGAACGAGATGACACAGACTCTCACCCAGCAACAAACCACAGACACTCAGCACAGCAGCTCAATCGACGACATCCTGCGACGACTGAATGACGTGGAGAAGGCCAGTGAACGTCAGACAATCGTCAACGGAAACCTTCAAAACGAACTCAGTAAACTGCAGGAGGTCTCGGAACAGCAAAAGGACAAAATCTCAACACTTCAGCAGGAAACAGCTGAACTTAAGGAAGCTAACGAAAAGCTGAAGATGGCAAACAGGACTTTGAGTCAAAAGCTGGAAGATGTACAAGCACGTAACCAAGCGTTGTACGAAGAACTGAGAGACAAGACGAATATTCTGACGAACCGTGTGCAGACTGAAGAACGGACACGGACGAGCTCCTCTGCAACAATGCAGAACCAGTTGGAAGCAATCTCTCAGACGCTCACTCTCAACTCAGAACAACAAAATCTCAAAGTCTCAGCACTTCAGCAGGAAATAACTGAACTGACGGAAGCCGATGAAGCGTTGAAAACAGCAAATGAGACCTTGAATCAAAGGTTGGAAGACGTACAGACCAGCAGGGAAGCTTCGTACGAAAAACTGAGAGAGAAGACGGACATTCTAACGAACCGCGTGCAGGTTGAGGAGCAAACACGGGCGAGATCCTCCACACAGCTACAGACACGACTGGACGAACTGACCGCCAGCCAGCAGGAGTCGATCCGCGACCTGAGAGAAAAGAGTGAGAGACTTAAGTCAGGACAGGACAACCTGACGCAAGTGCTGCAGGACGACACAGAGACGCTGCGTGGTCTGGTGACCGGAACAAAACCACACTGAAAGAGAAGAGCAAGCGTTGTGAAGAAGATTATCAGGTCCTGTCTCAAACTACCGAGGGTTTTCGAGACACGCTTGGCGAGCTGACACAACGCTTGCAGGCTGAAGAGCAGACACTGGCAAACTCCTCCGCAGGGTTGCAGACAGTTGGACGACCTCTCTGAGATGCTAACACAACACACGTCGACCGTCAGCACCAAGCAAGCAGCGACCGACTCCCAGCTGTCCCAGGTCAAGCAAAACCTCGCGTTACTCACAACGTCAAGCCACGATGCTGTGTAACGCTTGGGTGATGTTGAGGATCAGCTGGAGCGTCTTCAACAGAGCGTGTCGGAAAACATCACATGGGCCATGCAGACCATGACCGGTAGCGGGGAACTACCATCTTCGGTCCTTACAGTTTAACGTCAGCCAGGGGCAAAGAACTCTTGCTACTCTTCAGCGACAGTTTGTAGAGTTCAGGACCCTTTCTTTCAAACTCCGTGAGTAATTCATTGACACAACAACGACACCGATAAGCATAAAAATCAACAGTCCGAATTGAGCAACAGAGAGAGAGAGAGAGAGAGAGAGAGAGAGAGAGAGAGAAATTGAAATTGAAATAACTTTATTCGAAAACGGTGGAAGTTTTGGTCTTGCAACCAATTTTCAAACTTGCCGTTTTGAAGAACAAACAAACAAAAAAGCCAAACGATCGTAAACCTGGAACATGAAACTTCACACACACACACACACACACACACACACACACACGTACCGGATGCATGAACTAGAGAGAGAGAGACAGAGACAGACAGAGAGAGAGACAGAGAGAGAGAGAGAGAAATATGGGTTGGTGCCGTGGGTGAAATTTTGGGAGTTTCACGTCTTTTTCAACCGCGTAATATCGAAGACGGGTCAACCGGAAAATGCCAGTACAATATTTGGCACCAGCCAGGATTCGAACTCAGGACCCGAGCATTGACAGTCCTACGCTCTACCATTCGGCTGTCCCGGTTCTCAGAGAGAGAGAGAGAGAGTAATAATAATAAAGGAAGTGGAATGGTTAATCTATCGTCAATCATATATTCACGATACTGAGAATGACCGGCATCAAACGAGGGCTGATTCAGCTATTGCATTTTGAACAGTATCTGCATGTATTAACAGTGATTTTGAAAGTACAAATCCTCTGGCGTGTGTGTGTGTGTGTGTGTGTGTGTGTGTGTGTGTGTGTGTGTTACAGACCCCATCCGGCTGGTGGGCGGGTCCAGTACCCGCGAGGGCCGGGTGGAGATCCTTGTGGGACACCAGTGGGGTACCGTGTGCGATGACGGATGGGACAGCAACGACGCCAAGGTCGTCTGTGGCATGCTTGGGTATAGTCCGGGTAACCCATGAGTGATCGGGGAAGTCACATCCTGGGTCAGGGATCCAAGCGAAGAAACTTTTTGGTGGCTACATTTTTTTCGTGGTGGCTATGGCACAGGAAAACGTCAGGCTAATATAAGAAAACTGACAGCGTACCTAAGCTGTACGATGATGTTTATAGCTGAACTTGATTGAAATGTTCACGGCTTCAACCGGCCGTCTGCGGAAGTTAGAATGGGATCCCTTATGGCGCACGGCGAAAACTGAAGGGAATGAACTCATTGTTATTTCAGAGTTATCTCCCATTTGCCCTCACACCAACCCGCGCGCACTTTCCTGCGACATTTTTCACGAAAGGATACTAACACGGATACTTCCTCAATCAGTCTCAATCCGCGTTGTGATTTCTTCGTCGTGGTTGGAGGTAAGCAGTGTGTTTGAGTGTACGTCCATTTTCCCCCTTTATTTCAAAACAATATGATCTCTGTCAGTTTAGACAGAGATTGTCGTCTGAGTCTGACAAGGAAGCGTGTGAGCCTACAAGCAAAGTAACGTCGCGTACCTTTGTCTTAGCAGCCGACTATTTTAGGACATTGACTAGAGTGGTTTTAGATCTTTAAATGCTAGAACTGAAAAGCCTGCTTCAAGTTTCAAAGAAAGCCTTTACGGATACATGTCTGCAGTTACTAAATTGTACAGACCAGGCAGGAACCAGATCTATCTATTATCTTGAAATTTCGCACTCACTCGATCACTCATACCAGTAACATACTGCTCCCGGATTGTACTTCACAATATGTCGCTGGTGGCGTTTGTATAACTCAGAATTACTGCATTTCTTGTCAATTGCTTCCTCAGCAACCGTGTAGAACACGTCAGCGACTTTGGCAGGCGAGATTCAATTTTCTCAAAATATGACGTTAGCGAAATATTCAGTGGTTTACTGACCTGGGATATTAGAGAACTCTCGTAGCACTTCGTTGCGCCACGAACTTCGTTGCGTGTGCATACTACGTCATCGGACTGTGCGTATAGGTTGCGCTCTACGACGCCCCATGCCGTACGAAACGAAACAGAGTTCACGAAAGATGCTGATTTTACTGATTCCAACGAAGTTGACTTCTGAGGTATGTATGTTACTTTTAGTTCGATTTTCTCAGACAAAAAATGTGTTTTTGTAAAGATTGACCTATATTCTTTTAAAATACCACTGCATTCTGCCTCTTTTGGAAGAAAACTAGGTTAACTTTGCTTCAGAACAAGATGGCCAAATAGCACTGGAATCCAATATGGCGGCGACCATGCTTTCACTCGAATCGACTTTTCATGCAACGTTTTTACCTGTTTTTATGCAGACTATTTTGCTGTGTATTTTATGCTGTTTGGTTAGGGATTGTAACTGCTAAATGTGTGTTTTGATTTTTTTTTTTTTTTTTTTTTGCTGATTTCATTTTGTGTTCATCTTTTCTTTCTTTCTTGTTCCCAATCGTAAGGCTTGACGGCTCAACCGAAACCATTCAAATTCAGATATGTGCTTGCCAGTTTTCAGCAGTGGTTTGGTAACACTCAAGTCAAAGTGAAAGTTGAATTGAATATAATAAGCAAATTTTATTGCTAAGACAAGTGAAACTCCACTGTCGTTATTTGGGGTGTGTATGTGGTGGGACACTACTAGAATCTGTATCCTTATCTGCAAATAGGGGTGGTCCACTGGTCCTCTTGATTCTTTCTAGAGAAGTCAGAGGTCGTTCAAAACCTAATCTATGTCTAGTCTCCTTGGCTGACTGTTGTCTTAGTCTTATCCTGTCCTCTGTGCTGACAAGCACCCTTTTTTTAGAATTCATTTTCAGGACGGCTGCTGACTTTGACGCCAATCTGTCTTGGGATCTGACCACTGAAGCTGACAGACTGGATACGTGGGGCTTTGATCTGGACTCTCGCCAATCCAGTCATCGTAACGTGGACATCGCATTGTCCTATGACTGGCTGCATCCTTCCCAGCAGCAGGATCCCCTTGTTGACACTTTTGATTTAAGAGATCTTTCCGATTCATATATCAAGAAATATTTTCGATTTCATTCTGCGGCAGACATCGAGATGTTGGCAGACCAGCTGCAGATGCCAGGGGTAATGCTTGGAGCCAACGGAGTTAAGGCATCAGGTAATCTTGAATAGATCTATTAATAAGTATTATACAATTACCACTTGTACCAAAAAAAAAAAAAAAAAAAGCATGGGCTTTTATTCCCAAAATCTCAAGTACAGCTTCATTTTTTTACACCCTTACAATGCTACATCAAAATTTGCCGCTGTTTAACTAATATCCAAAAGCGCTCACGTCTTTTTGGATTTGATAAATTGAAGTAAGTGGTCTTTTGATCTATCTAGTGTTATGAAGCTGTCCCCTACCAATTCAAAGTTCATAGAATATTCGGTTTGTTTATCGGATGTGGAGAGTTCCAGTTGCTGCTTATCGCCCTTGAGCAAACGAACAGAAGTTCGTCTGCCTACGAGATATACAAATCAACCTTTCGTTGCGCGGCCGCTGCGCGGTTTCGTAGTCTTGCGCAACACTCCCAACGCAGCGAAGTTCGCTGCGCAACGAAGTGCTACGAGAGTTCACTATTCTGAATAGTTTCGCAAAGTCGAAGGACGCGGTCTCGCTCCTCACATCAAACAGCAATATTTATCTACTAGTGGTTTTAAGTTTCTATAAATGTTCGTGTGAAAATCTACTTTAGATTTTCGTATCAACACGATGGCGGCGCGATCATTACGTAATGGGGATAATCGTGGAATTTTGTTCAATATTCCGGGGAATGGTGCAGAAAGTGAAGATTAGAGTGTGGCAAGATTCGTAGATTTGGACGGCGGTTTTCCTGATTCCTTTGGGCATGTAGAAGAATTGGAAGAAAATGACTCTGATGATGGGAGGGAGGAGGTGATCAATCTACACTAATCAGTCGAGTTCCGGTGGTTGTGGAAGATGTGTACTGTGAAGGGAGTCCAGGAAAGTTGGAGAGGGATGAGTAGAGGCAGTACTGGGAGGCAACGGAGTAAAACTGGAGGGAGTGCTACATTAGATTCTGACTCTCACAGCAGTTTTAATAATCACATACACAGACAGTATCCATTCTACGAAGGTGAGCATGGTCCTACTGTGTTTTCCCCCTGCTGACTGTGACATGATAGACACTTTGGATATTCTTTTCCCTGGACTTTGTCATGTTATTGCAGAGCACTGAACAAACCAGTATGCTAGACAGATAGGTGTGCATTGGTGCAGCAGGAAGTGTGTGTGTGTGTGTGTGGGGGGGGGGGGACTGAAAAGCAGGGCACACTGTGCATTTTGCTGTGGCATTGGTCTGTACATAGGTATTGCAAGTATGATCTCAGGCAGTGTACAGATAGATCTCATGTCAGACTCACCAGCAGCTATTTCAGTAAGCCTGCAGTACAAGTCAGCTGTATACCAAAGTGTTTTGTGTGTGTTTGAACAGTCTATGAAGTACATGTATCATGCAAGATCAGTACAAATGAGGACTGAAGAGAAACCATGCACACCATCACAATTTTTTTAAAAACAATTTTTTTATTATTTTTTTTTAACAGATGTGTGTGTGTGTGTGTGTGTGTGTGTGTGTGTGTGTGTGTGTGTGTGTGTGTGTTACAACATCACTTTGATCTGCATGTATGCATTTATTTCAGGCCCAGCTCCTGCACAAAACAACCAGCTCCTGCAAATATGTTTACAAATGTGTCATCCTCTGAAATCATGTTCAACATGGCGATTATTCAAGTCAACACCAAGTGGTAAGTTTAGTTAGGTCCACTTTTGCTTTTTTGTTTTAATGTTAAAGTTAGCAACAAGCGTACCAGACAACCTCTATTGTGTCGAATCCATGTACATGTACTACAAACTAAAAGCAAAGATTACATATTCTTAAACTGGCCTAAGTCTGTGTTTAACCGATATGAAATCCCCTCAGAAAGCAATCGCCAGTGATATCCCTGCCTACCATGGGATTTAAACCTGCTGCAGGATCTACAGACCGGGCATCTTGGACACTAAAATTCCCTCATTAAAATAATCTTTTGTTACCATAATGGTGATGTCAAAGCCGGTTGTAATAGGACAAGACCTTTTCCAGTATTGACACTAGTGAAATTCAGTCCCAAAATTCCCTCATCTAATCGGACACTTGACGCTAAATTCAAACTGCCATACCCCCGCCCCCACCTTTTTGAAATAAATTTAGTACTAACCTCTGTTTGAAATGTTTGTAGGTGTGCTGGTTGGTTGTATGTTTGTTTGTACTGCTACATTTTCATTTTGAAGGTTATAACACTGAAGCAAAGTAGACACAGTATACTGTGAATCTGACTTGGCTAGGGCTGAAGGAACAGTGAGAATCTAAAGAATACATTTTCTGCTATCTGTAGTTTGCTAGTTGTCCAAGCACTTGTTTCACTGTTGTAACATTTGAAAGAAATAGTATTTAGTTTTGTTTTTACCATGATGACACATTACTGTATGGTCAGTCCTAAATCTGATCAGTTTCCATGTGCTGTCATGTTTCCAGCCTGAATGGTAAACTTTGTCCCCATTGGCCAAAATGTTTGTGTTGTAACTGATCAACATGTGTCTAGAAATAAATTTACAAAAGGAAACGTTTGATAATGTGTGACCTTCCAAGTGATGTCCTAATCACAAGGCTGATAAATTTCAACATACACTACCTGAACATTAAGTCTTTCGATGTTTCTCATTCAGTGTGTGTGTGTGTGTGTGTGTGTGTGTGTGTGTGTGTGAAAATTAAACAGTACAAGTAATACTAAAATATGAATAAATACGGTTGGTGTGCCCATGTATGCATTTTTGTTTGCAGTACAACAGACCTAGTTGTATATGAATTAAAATATACAATGTGTACTATCTGCCAAACATTAAAAAAAAGTCTTAAATGAAATCGGACAACCTTCGCCCGTCAGGAATCTGATGTCTGACCATTCGCTGTGTCTGGTCTGACCAACTCAAAGGACAACCAATAGCCTAATTTACAAAGATCCTCATCCACTCACCAAGCATGTTTCGACTGTCTTATCAGCAGTCCCAAGCACAGACATGAATGCTTTTTAGAAACATACAACAACAGAGGGAAAACCAAAGATCATCAATACAATTTTATTGATCATCTTCAGCAAACTGGATCATTTCGCTCCAAAGGAAAAAACATTTGAAAACAAGTGCCCACATACAAACGTGATGCGCATGGTGCCATTGACGTCAAGAGTCTGACAATGCGAAGTGGCAACATTTTCAGTTTGAACCATGTTGCTGTTTTCCCCGCTCACGCTGCCAAACATGTAATGCTCTTGGTACATTACAGGGACAAAAAGATGAGAGTCTTGATTTGTATAGGATGGACTTAAATCATCTGTTCAGATTCAACGTTTTCCATTATTAATTACTGTTTTGCGTTTGATTATGCATGCTAGTTTACACCGACCTTGTCCCTGGAAAGCAAAACTGCACGTACAATTTAACACACTGGATTATGTGACGGTGATTTTGTAAAGTTTAAAAAGTACAGCAGCTGTGTAACAGTGCTTGCCGTATTTTACCCTCCGCCCCCTTTTTTCCTTTTATTCTTTCTCCTCACTACCATCCTTCCACGTGAATATGCATGTCGGCTCACAGTCTAGATCTAGAGAGACATAAGTGACATAAACTGACACTCACACATCAGTGATCACATCAAATCAGTGGTAATCAGAAATTTTGTTCAGTCATCAAAGAAAAATCTCGTGTGTTTGTGTAGATCTTTCTGCTATGCGGTTGGGAGGAATCAGCATGCCGGCCTGTCAGAGTCGAGGGATCTTGAACTGACTTACGTTTTAGTTGAAAGATCTTTTCGCTGAGTCAGTGAATTTTTTTATTAAGAAAAGCTTGTAGAAAGCAGTACAGGACCTGTGAGATTTTTCAGCCAACTGTTTTTGAGACTGACAAATAGATATTACACCAATTCCTGTTATTCTGTCAGCTTTTGTCTAATCTGCCCACCTTTAGAAATCTCCGACTTTTCCCGCGGTTTTCTATTCAGGCACGCATGCGCCGACACCTTGCAAATGGCTGCCAAGCAGACGAACCTCAGCTCGCAGTGTTAGAGTTGGGCATTTTCCACTCAGACAATCATGCACGGTAGCTTGTAAGGCCGAAGTGTATATTTTCATGGAGCGTTATTGAGCGTCACTTGTATCCTATCATTATTTAAATATTGGTCCAGCCACCACAGAGATATTAATGTGTTAAATTTTTTTCTACGCTAGGATCCATGACTCTCGATTTCAGGAGAGAGGAGACCATGACTAGCTTGGGTACAGCCGGTCAGTATTCTGCACCCGTATGTAATAGTCGAGGTTAGGGCTTTTAACCCTGGGTTAGAGTCTAACCTCTAACTAAACTAGCTCTAGGGTTAAATTTTGTGTTTTTTGTTGTTGTTGTTGTTGTTGATTTAAATCAAGAAGCATTCCAGCAATGTGGCTAAGCTGTTATAGGATTTTGTGTGTGTGTGTCCTTTTTGACTGTTTCTTGCTCACTCCACTGTTATGGACAATATGTCTGAACAATTAAAATATCTGAGTCTCTCTCTCTCTCACACGCATGCACGCACGCACGCACAATGTAATGCGATCTAGTTCCTTATATACCAGATATTTATAGTACCCATGCACGAAAGAAAGTTCTTTTGCCTGTGGTTAACCTGAACTGTGGTGTCAAATTAGTGATACTGTCAATGAGGATCTGTGTGCATGCGGTGGAGGTGTAGGCATATCTAATTATCTGACGCCTAATAATATTTTTTCACAACTACCAGAACTGACTTTGACACTATCAAGTCAATTTGTCTCGACTCGGGCTGTCATGCAACTCGGTACTCGTATCGCCGCTATCATCAAAGAAGCCGAAATCCAGACAAAGCTTGGGATGGCGACTGACAACTGAGGCGCCGCCAACTGGCCGCAAAGGACGTGTCATTTTTCACATACCTGTTTCACAGACCCGGAACTTACAGCAGCAATACACAAAGAAGAACATCTGCAGTCGGGCGGCAATGTCTTTGTTCAGCCCCTTGTCCAGTCAGTTCATCGGCTAGTGTGTTGGAGATTGGAAACGGGTACGTGAAAAACGACATGTACCCGTGGAAATGGTCTGGCCAAGCAGACAGCGTTTTTTTAATCAAAGGAAGCTACCCAGCCTACGTAATCAAAGGAAGCTACCCAGCCTACGTAATTAAAGGAAGCTACCCAGCCTACGTAATCAAAGGAAGCTACCCAGTCGGTAGCGCTCCACGGCCGAGTTGAGTGGCAATATACGGGATGGAGAGAGACTGATTATGTAATCTGCGTAACCCGTTAGACGGTGAGCTACAGGACTTTGCACAGCGGCGAAGCGCGTTGCCACTCAGTCAGGTCAATACACAAGACTGCCCTGAGCAGGCCAAGGGATTATGAGAGATTATGCAACGTACTGCGTGCGGGCGGTCGTCAGCGTGGAAAACAGGCCTCGTTGAAACTGCCCACGCCTTGCGTAATAGTGCTGTTGAGTGCTGTCTAGTGCCGTTTAGTGCTGTTGTGAGTTTCGGTAAGTCTTGTCATATAGTGTGGGCAGGGGCTGGGGGTCCGCGGGCAGTTAGGAGTTAAGGAAGACCAGGGCCCGTATGCACGTCGGTCCGTTTAGTGGACTAACCGCGTTTATCCCCTATACGGGCAGATAGGCGGGAAAAATCGGTATGCACGTCAATCCGGTTAGCCTGTCCTATACGGATTTTCGCGTTTAAAGTTATCGCACCTCTGGGGGTCCGACAGCGGGCCTAAACGCGTGTAAATATGGCGGCACTTTTGTTTTTCCAAGCACGACAGCGGCGTCTTCTACGAAGAAACCGAATTTTCCGGGACCGTACTAATCCCTTCGACACGTACGACGACAGAAAAGAATGTGTGTGTGTGTGTGTGTGTGTGTGTGTGTGTGTGTGTGTGTGTGTGTGTGTGTGCGTGCCGGCGTGTGTGCGTGCGTGTGTCAGTGCGTGCATGTGTGTGTGTGTGTGTGTGTGTGTGTGTATGTGAGTGTGTGTGTGTGCGTGCGTGCGTGCGTGTGTGCGTGCGTGCGTGTGTGCGTGCGTGTGTCAGTGCGTGCATGCGTGTGTGTGTGTGTGTGTGTGTGTGTGTGTGATATTTAGACAGAAAATGTGAGTATAAATTAATTATTGATTTCATCATTTCGGCTGTTATCAGGTGATCTCATTATTCTGTGACGCGGACCTCGTCTTCATCAACTGTGTGGCCAAGTGGCCTGGGAGCGTGCACAATGCGAGGGTGTTGCGTTATGGTGGCGCTGTGGCTGCTGAAAACGGTCATATGTTCTACTTGCAGCTCTTCAAGTAGTATTCTAACTTGCTCAGCACTGAAGTTACCTATTCTGGCCCTTTTCCCGACTTTCTCCGTCATGCTGCAAATTTCAGAAACTTCCACGTGTAGTTCGATTAAACTGAAAGCACACAGCGGAGCGGGTTTTCCCAGTAATCTATAAATATCTCACCTTTAACGTGGCGTTTAGCTATACGTTTCCGTTTAGCGCGTCGTGCATACCAAATCCGATTAGGGTTTATACGCGGTTAGGGCCCGTATAGCTAACCGCGTTTAAGCTCTAAACGCGTTTAAGCTAACCGGTTCTGACGTGCGTTATGGTGGCGGTTATGCACGTCAGAACCGGTTTAGCGCGTCGTGCATACCAAATCCGGTTAGGGTTTATATGCGGTTAGGGCCCGTATAGCTAACCGCGTTTAAGCTCTAAACGCGTTTAAGCTAACACCCCCCACACACACACACACATGCACGCACTGACACACGCACGCACACACGCCGGCACACACACACACACACACACACACACACACACACACACACACACACATTCTTCTCTGTCGTCGTACGTGTCGAAGGGATTAGTACGGTCCCGGTAAATTCGGTTTCTTCGTAGAAGACGCCGCTGTCGTGCTTGGAAAAACAAAAGTGCCGCCATATTTACACGCGTTTAGGCCCGCTATCGGACCCCCAGAGGTGCGATAACTTTAAACGCGAAAATCCGTATAGGACAGGCTAACCGGATTGACGTGCATACCGATTTTTCCCGCCTATCTGCCCGTATAGGGGATAAACGCGGTTAGTCCACTAAACGGACCGACGTGCATACGGGCCCTGGACGTTAGTGGAGTCACTATGGATGATAATCTTGTGCGGGTCTCCTGTCTCTGTAGCCGATGGAGATGTCTCCGGCTGTTCTCCAGCTTCAGGAGATGCTGTCGAGGTGGTGATATGCGCAGAGCATCGGATGACGCCAAAGCAAAGAAAAGGGTCAAACGCAGCATTATCTTCTAGTGCTGTTGAACTTGCGCGATACTGTGAATGTTCAGAAAAGAGGAACTGAAGGAAATAATCGAACAACATTGGCAATTGTATAAACGCTTTGTTTTAGACTAGTAAATGCCTGTTATGTCTGTCACGTCCTGTTTAGTTCGAGCATTAGTGTGCTACTGTTGCCAACATCATCCGGTCTGCCATAGGTTTTTACACCTTATGTAAACTGCGATATCACTGCACTTTGTCAAATGTCATTGATTTTCGTTCGTCTGTAAAAATTCCAAAAAAACGAAATACAGAAAAAGTGGTATGTTAACTCTCTCTCTCTCTCTCTCGGAATAGCAACTTGAACACACGCCTAGTTTCGCGAATACTTACAGCCATATTAAATGGATAAATCACGGTCCGCCTGCCACCCTCCCTAACACCACCACCTACCCCCTTCCACGGACATCACCATTTTCGACCTCTAATGCCTTCCTCTTCACCCAGTGTCTATCTACTTACATTTCTCACGATCCTTCTGGTCTCTGTCTGCAGACTGTTTCACTGAATCCTTTTCGTCCGGATTGCGCATGAAGCTGGTAAAAGTCCTCTGTCAGGACCCGACTAAATACCACGTCACGAGGAAGTCCATTAAGTATAGCTGTTTGTTAGCATCTGTGATCTATGTATTTACCAATACGGAGATGTTGTGTGAAACGCGGATGTTGGAAGGTGTGTGGCGTTTGAAGTGAATGCAATATACACGCAGCAGAGTATGAAAACAGTGACGGTAGGTAAACGTATGCCAGCTGGTTGTGCAAGCTGCAAACATCCGGGAACAGTGCTAGTCAATTATAGATATTGGTTGCTGATGAAACCTGAAATGAGTTGTTTCGTTTGAAGTTGATCTCATCACAAGAGTTGCCGTGTAAAACTGGAATAGCAATGTCCATGTGTGCGTTTGCCTGTTTGTCATCAATACACATAGCATGGCGTGTGAAAACAGAGGATCATGATAAATAAGCCTGTTTGTTGTTGTTGTTGTTGTTGTTGTTTTGTTTTGTGTTGATTGGGGTTTTAGTTTTGCTTTCTTTTCTCTACCGTGGTGGCGGTTATTCTGGTTTTGTTGTTGTAGTTTGTTGTTTGTTTGTTTGTTTTGTTTGGATGTTTGTTGTTGTTGCTGTTTTTTATGCTTTGGGCTTTTTTTCATTTCCGTGTGAGAGAAACACAATCATAACATAGAACGCATCGTCTTTTCTCAGCCAACAAGCTCTGTTGATATTCTTCAATCACTGTGACATTTAAGGGCGAGAGTCGTGCCGTAGGGAATAAAGAAAGGCAACACGAGGGTTGAAATGCAAGTCTGAAATTTAATGTAATCGACTACGTTTGATGCGATCCGTTGTTTTCGTTCAAATCTGACGGACACGCTTTAACGACAAATGTCAAACAGGTAGAGTTTTTCTCGAGTAAAATTTCTTCATAGTGTCGATCATGCACAACATCCGGTACGCCTGAAGTTCGCAACACGTCCGAAAAGAAGTTTTTGCTCTGATTAATAACTAGATCTATTTGGAGCAGACGACGCAAGTGACAATTTTCCCTTCCTCGTACGGAGGACAGGGCAGACTGCCACACTTGCTGACGGTGTAGTAGAACAGCTTTCCATTGAGATTAGCGTTTGAGCCAATGCGTGCGTCCTGCTTGGCATCCATACAGATGAACTCCGTCGCGGCATCCGTGAAAACGATAACCTGCCATGAGGTATCCTGTGTACTCCACAGTCCAGCCAGGATGACAAGTGTTGGTGGCGGGGACCATGACTGTGTAGGGACGCGGGGAGAGGCACACAGGCACACAGAGGATCTTGGTTGTTACTTGGCTTCAGGACTAACTTGCATACTCGGCGCCGTACAGCTGTGATCGGGGCATGCCTGAGGTACCGGGGTGACCGTCGTAGACAGGGTTGAGAGGCAGACACAGAGCGTTGGCGGCGGCTCCCTTCGCGGTGTAGTGTGATCCTCCCATGACACCTGTGACATGTACGACAATAAAATACCTTGTAATCTAAAGTATCCACCCTTAAGGGTGGGTAGGTAGGGATGGGACGGGATGGGGTGGGTAGTTGGGAGTTTAACGTCCTTTTTAAGTTGTTTCTCTATAGAGAAACAACTTTATGAGACGGCGCAGATTTGGCTACGCGCAGCAGCAAGTTTCAGTGATACAAAACAAGACTGTGACGTTTCTCCACACAATACAGTACTCCTCGCTTAAGGTGACCCCCCACGGGACCAAAAATTTTTTTGATCTTATCCGAGGGGCACGCTAAACAGTCCTCTGATAAGATCAACTACCAGTAAAAAACTTGATCTTATCCGAGGAGCTCAATATTTGGCGATTATGTCATTTTCTAATTTTAGACCGAAAGACTTTCCGCCAAAATATGTAATTGTACACACACACACACACACACACACACACACACACACACACACACGCAAGCACAAACGAACGCAAATGCATATACCCCCCCCACCCCCCCCCCCCCCACCCCTTTTTATTTTTTTTCCGAACCCTGTGGATCGCCCCTGTTGAGGGATGGTTGCACTGATGTTTCGTGAACAGCAAAAGTACTTCATTTTGCCTTCCGACTAAGCCTAGAAATTAACCAGGTCTCTCGCTCTCCCCCCCCCCTCCCCTCCCTCCCTCTCTAACAACATAAGTATCACCACCACCACCACCATCATATCGCCACATTGCTCCCTGCATTCCAGCTCTTATCTTTCACAAAGATTGTACCAATTTCTAGATCTAAAAGGACCCTGAACGAAATAAGAAATCTTTTGTAAGTATACTCATCTGCGGTAAACTATCTTTATCGTCAGTTCATCAAAAACAAGCGCCCCCCCCCCCCCCCCCTTTCAGTTTCCATTTTCATTCTTTGGGTATCATCTCGTGGAAAAAAAATGAAATAAAAATTCGTCCGTTTCGTCTTCGCCTCGCAGTGCAAATCCGGGTGTTGTTTCCAAGGGAAGC
>JACVVK020000114.1:1437500-1492844 GCA_018292915.2 Batillaria attramentaria | reverse complement strand
AGACAGACAGATGGACACACACGCATGCAAGCGCGCACGCACGCATGCACATACAAAATGCATATAAATTTCGAGGATTTTTAATTTACAAACCATTTGTATTAAAAGCAATACTGAATTAAAATAAAAAATAAAAAGATAAAAATTTCTTTCTCTGTCTTTCGCTCTGTCTCTTTCTCTCAAGTGTCAGTGTCAAGTGTCACGATTGTTTCAACACACATTGAATTCAATGTTTCTGGCCACTGACCGTAAGAAACGAACCTTGACGTTTTCATCGTTATCATCGTCCTCGTTGTCTTCAGCCCGTTCGTACCGGCGACTGGATGATCGCTGGAGTCGTTTGTTGATGGTCAAGAAACGTTTCTTTGACGCTGGGCCAGGGTGACCTCCTTCCATTTGAATTTTAACACCGTGCTGCTGTGATCGACACACTTCAAAGTTTTGAAATGCCTGAACACTAACTCACTGCTTCTAGGCCTATTCTGGGCTGTCATCTCATTTGAGCGCGTGTTCACACACTCAATTTCTTTTTTTGCCCTCTCGCTTACTTTCACATATTTGTGAGAATGAGAACATTTCTTTCGTGATCCAAGACACACGCGGAAGTGTGACCCGCGGTAGTGCTACCCGCGGTAGTATTACACACGCGATAGTGTTACACACGCGGAAGTATTACACGCGGTACTGGTACTCGCGGTTGTATTACACTCGCGATAGTGTTACACGCGGTAGTGTTACACGCGGTAGTGACGCTCGCGGTAGTGGCCAGCACCCCACACAGACACATCAACAGGACTTGAGTCTTGTATTGTACACACAATACCGGGCAAAAGAAAACACGTTAGTATGGGCATGGGCACAATTAGGTTAGCACGGCGCCTCGACACAGACAAACAGTCATTATCTCTTACAGTTACGTCAGTTTAAGTGTCCTTACATCTTTGCTTCCAGATTATTTTTCCGATCCGATCATGGGACTGACTGAACAGTATTTAGCTTTTGCTTTACACACACACACACACACACACACACACACACACACACACACACACACACACACACACACACACACACACACACACACGCACGCACGCACGCACGCACGCACGCACACACACACGCACTTCACGCACGCACACACAGATAAACTGCAGGCACCACACCCGTCAAGCAAACATAAGCGCACAAAAATGTAACAGTGTACACAACCATAAGCTTTTCTTCTTTTGCTTCTTCTGCTCACTGCAAGTTCTTCTTCAACTAACTCCGTACCCAAGAGAGGCTGCATGAAGGTGCTGTCTTCAGGAATGTGAGCATCAGCTCTACACAGACACATTCACACGATACATCGCATCTTCACTAGGACACTGAGAAAACAAACGAGGGTGTGTCTTCCCTCTTTCTGTTCACGCTAATACTCTTAGTACACTGGCGGACAGCAACACTCGTGGCTGCAGCCATACAGACGGAATCAAGATTATATGGGCAGTCAAACAAAGAGGGTAATTAATGTAAAAAAGAGCAGTCAAAACTTAAGGAGGCAAAATGGCTGGGAAGTCACAGGCAAAATTTGAGGAGGTGCCTTCAAAGATTTTTCTCTTTTCGCATTTTTGAAACAGTTATCAGAGCTATCGGCCCTTTACAAAAAGCAGTACGGGTGAAAAAAAAATTATGATTTTAGAAATTGGAGGAAAATCTGATTATAGTTTTTCCAGTGCTCCCAAAAGACGGTGCTGATGGCGTGGTCGAGCTTGTAGAGCGTTGGCCCTTCCGATACTCTTTGGGGTCGCTGGTTCGAGTCCAGGCTAAGAGCCAACTGACATTTTCCTCGGAGCCCCGTCTTTGATATCACCGGTATGTGGTGGAAAAGGACGTTAACTCTAAACATCCGAACCAAATCCCAAAAACCTCAAAAAAGACACCCCCCCCCACCCCCCCCCCCTCACCCCTCTCCTTATTTGAACCCTCCCTCGTGGCTGGCTGAGTGGGAGCGTGTGGTTTGAGGCGAGAGAGAGAGAGAAGCAGAGAGAGAGAGAAGCAGAGAGAGATCGATGTGAACACAATGGGCAAACAATGACTCGTGCGACCACTGACACCCACCACTCCTGGCGAAACACTAACCCCGACATGCGCCCCCCCCCCCCCCCCCCCACCCCCCAACTGAAAAAAAAAACTGCTGTGTCACTTTAATGTCCAGGATCGCTTGGGGGGGGGGGGGGTCGGGGGGGGGGATGTCGGGAGATAGGGATGGGAGGGGGGATCGATTAACTGACATCCTCCCCCATGCCCACACAACACGGTCCACACTGTAGCTCACACTGAAGGGTGACACAAACCAAGGTTTTTGTTCTCGCATCCACCGACCCGGCCAAGTCAGCTTTGGTTCTTTTCCTCTCTTTTTGTCTTCTCCTTCTATCTTTTTCCTCTCTTCTTTTTATACGTGTGTTCATTTTATTTGGTTACGTTGCACGTTCTTGTTTCACAGAGTCAGTTTTTCCTGTTGTCTCTCAGTGTGTGTTTGCTGGCTGTAAATGAAAAATATCTTAATCAGCCGTTTGTCACGCTTCCAATGATGAACTTGGCGAAATGACACGAAAAGAGTGGCTCACCCACTCAAAATCAAATGCCTTTGTGTAAATGAGCAGAAAACAATTTGTTGAGTGAGTCAACGACGCCTAATCGACGCCCTGAATGCGCGGACCACGGCGTGGGGCTATGCAGTTTGAAACACTTTCACCATCTTCACGCTGGCTGTCGGATTGACGTGTTATGCATGCTAAGTTTAAATCAAACAGCCAAATTATCTGGAAAATGCTAATTCTAGGAACAGTGAAAGAAGTGTTTTCTGATATTTGGAATTCCAAATTTACTTTACAGTTGCTTATTGACTCAGTTTTGGCGGTTAGTGAGAGGGGATCCGGGCCGGCTGTCGTCATGCAAACTTGAGACAGATATTGGTTGCAGGGTCACACACACACACACACACACACACACACACACACACACACACACACACACACACACACACACACACACACCGTGGGCACACACACCCTGAATACATACCAGTCAGTGTAGGACGGAGTTTTTTTAAGACACATAACAACAACAACAACAACAGCTGTGTATAGATGAAGTCTGAGAATCGCCTGAAGTCATTTAGCAGCAGCACCGGACAAACGACATTCAGTCATGACATCCTGCACGAGTGTAACTTCCCGATGAAGCACAACCAAAGACCGTAGATCTACGGTCTTTGGCAGAACTGATCCATAGCATTACCACCCCCGGGCTTCACGATCCAAGGGAAACAACTACTCCACAGAAACTGAACAAACGCATGACTTTTGGTGTCCCTTGATTCAACCCCCTGAGGCCTCCACTGACGAATAGACAAAACAGGCGAACTTACCTCCACATTTCAATGGTGGATTCTGTAGTTTTGCTTCAGTGGACAAGGTACCTGTCGATCAGATGAATCTCATATCCCGACTTTCGACATCCCGCACTGTCAAATGCCGCGTCGGTATGTGTATTTGTGTCGGTATGCGGACGGATCCGATCCGATCAGTGTGATCAGCCACGACTACTCAGTGGCCGGGTCAGTTACTCAGTGACTGACTGTGTCGAAAACTCAATATTCTCAGTCATTGAGGTTACTCGGGAACTCATAATCACTACAATCACTTGTTCTGCTCTGATGGTCAAAATCATGGAGTGTATGACAAAAATGAAGAGAAAATAAGAGCATGTCTTCGTCGTTGTGCATCAGGCGTACGTTTCTCAGTGTCCACTTCAGTTACGTACACTATGGTGGTTTGCTAAAGTGGTTCCAGTCTTATATACTGAGTGGTGCAGAACACTAAAGAGTGTATCGCATCGTTTGTCTCAATGGTTGGTCTCGATATGGCAGTAAAATTAACTGTGACTCAGTTGAACTGGCCACAAATAACAGAAACAGAAATTTGCGGGCTGGCCGGCGCCGGCCTTATGCAGGGCATGCATGATAAATTAACTGTATGATTTGTTCCTATTGACGAAACGGTCCGAGCGGGTTAACTTTGTGTTATTCGCCCGGTCTTGATAAGGGGCTCTTGCATATTACTCCCTCACCGAATGAAAGGGAGTAAAGAAAGTTAGGGGAGGGTCTGTTTACATATCAAAGCTGGCCGTATACATTATTTGAAACCGGCAACGCTTGTTTCTCTTGAAGAAAGCACGCACGCCTTATCTGCAACACACGCGCGCAAGTTTCATTTGGAAATCTATAATTTACCGTTGTCAACATTTCCTACCGTTGCACTGCTTGTTTGTACTCGCGTGAGGCTCGGACAAGGCGCTGTGAACAACAGACTTCAAATATTAGCTCTGAGTGGGATTAAACGAAATATACACCGTTTCAATAAATTTCACTCGACAGGCCTCTGTACGCCTGTGTTTCCTTGGCAAGTGTGACCGAATGAATTGTTTCAGTGTTGGATTCGCTGTGTTGATTAGTTCACTTTGTCAAGTTGTGCCTGTGTGATTGATAAGGGCAGGAATTGCACGGCGACCCACGTTGAAATCAATACGTTAGTTCACTGTTAAGAAAACTCTGATACTTTCTACACACCACTGAATTTCGCGTTGGTTTCTACGTATGAAAACTGATAAAGAGTCTGACAGGAAAGTATTTATCATAAGTATAATGTATCAGAGGCTGTCGTATTCATAAAAGCGGGGGACTGTTGTTATTATGTTGTTCATGTGTGAGTGAGTGGTGATCGCCGGTCAAATTCAGTGTCAGTAAAGTTTTAGCTGAATTGGAGAAAGCGGGTATGGCCTGTGCCAAACCGGCAGTGATTCATGTCAGGGAAAACCCTGTCCGGTATAAGATAAGATAAGATAAGATAGATTTATTGCTTCTTAGTTACAATTAAGAAGAATTTGCTTTGCTCCTCTTGATAATAAAACACAATTGATATACACAAACATACCATATAAATACATATACACATTCACACACTCAGTCATTGGCTAACTGAAAACACAATTGAAAGAGAAAAAGCACTGGCATAATAGGAATTGAAAAACGTCAACTACCCTATAGTCAGTTCCAAATCTTACTGAGTTTGTTGTTTGTGAGAAATCAAAGAACTTGAACTGCTTTACTAGTAATTGTGAGTAGTCAGTAGCAGCACGCAGGGTGTTTGTTTCACTGAATGGCAAGGTTGTAATACTAGTATTGCAATTGTTTGTTGGTGGTTTGTTTGGACTGAGTTGGTTGGCCAGATGGCTGGTTGGCTGGTCGGTCGGTTGGTTGCCGTTGCCCGGCCCCTTCCCCGGTTGACGTGCACTGTGACGTAAGACCGGTCGGCCGCCTCACGGGGGTGAAATAAAATGACGGGACGGGCGATTTTCACTGAGTGCTGCTCTAACTCATTACACTGACCGTCAAACAGCAGCTTCCCGGCCGGCACTGACCGCGGCAACACTGCACCGCGGCAAGTTTTTTTTTTTTTTTTTTTCAAATTCAAAACGCCATAGCACCGGAAAAACGCGTTGAATTTTCAGTTGCCACTAAGACTGAATGATTGAAAGGAGAGGCTGACCAACCAAAAACTGACCGACTCAAGTTGTACCGCTAATACATCACTAAAGATACGCCGGCACGTCTGCGCATGCGTGCCGACGGTGTACCGTGGGGAGTTCAGCTTTTGAGATGTGTCAGTACATCAGTCGCCCATGTTTTAAACCAACGGCCGGCTTTGGATCAGTGACTCGGATAGCAATCGTCGCGGAAACCGTCTTTTGAAACCAGCCGCATAGCAACGGAGAATGGTCGTCCATTTTCAGTGACTGATTACCTTCCGTGAGCCTGACTGAGCAGAACTCTTCAGTCTGAGGTTCCAACAAATTAACTGATACGACAAGAAGTTTTTTGTGCATTTCCTAACCAAAGACGGTCCGCGGCTTAATCGAGTTTCCCTGATGCCTTACCGGGTAAACCGTCTCTGATAAAGTGGCAGCACTGCACTGACGCGGGAAGGTCAGTCACGGTCGGGGCGGAAAGACACGAGACTGCAGGCGAGGGCGGTCGGAAAGACAGGGAGCATTGAAGGGGTGTTGTTTTGCAAACTCTATTGCCTAATCAGTGTCGGACCGGCTTGGTCACCCCTAGCACGAAGTTTGCATAACCCAGCCGTGTGGAATGGGGTTATGGGGAGCGGTTCTTATCGGCGACCGGAATGAAACAAACAAGGCGGCACGTGAGACTGACTAGTTTCTGACCGTTTCGGTTTACTGAATGACCACTGATACTGATGGCGATAACACTTGCATGGATGGTGCCCCGTATCCGTCATAATCGGTGTGTTAGGCTCGAGCGTCATCTTCCTTGACCAAATCTCGCCCGTGCAACTGAGCCGACACTGAAACTGTGAAAGACCTAAATTGTACTCAGTGGCTGTCAGATTAGCTTCAGTTCTCGGCCGGGCCGGACACAAATTTTCAAACGCACTCAGTGGTTCAATCCACGTGTATGCCGGACTGTTTTCCAGTCCGGCGGCCGCGCGCCACACTGACGAGTCAGTTTTCGGTCAGGTTTCCGGCGTCTCCGTCCGGCAATGCACTACTTCAGTGAACACTGACACCGGCAAAACGATACAATTTCCGTCACTACTTGTATCTGGGGCCAAGTTAGGGAAAACGAAACTACCAGTATGTATGTATTGATAAAAAGCTGTCGTTGTGACTGAGGACAAATGTCCCGGCCATGCTCTTTCGCCGCGGTCAGCCAGCATGACATTCGTCCTATTACAGTTGTCACTGTGTGACGCTGGATATTTAGCTGTTATTCCCCATCTTGCTGTTGTCAGTATACCGACTAATATCAAGTTTGATCCAAGACGCAAATCAACCCTGAGCCGCTTTAGCTTTTGGATCAAAATACGAGTCTGTACTGATACTCAGTGCAACGGCTTGATGGGGTGTACTGAAATGCTTATCACTATGATCCTTTTGGGGGCCAATTTATGGTATATTTTGAACGTTTATCGTACTAAAAACTGAGAGTCGAAAGCGGCTCTACATAGCAGACGCCGGAACGAGTTTGTACGTCGGTAGATCACGACGCCGACAGAATAAAGTCCGCCTTTGTATGTTAGCACTTGAAGACGGTGTCAATTCACTCATGAACTCAAATGCAAACAAAAACACACGTTCTAAACTTCGACTGAAGACACAAACAAACATGCTAACGCTTTCAAGGAAATGTAAATTTGCGGCCGGCAAGGTGAATTCGAAACCGGTCAAGCACAGCTCAGTCTGTTCACGTTTTCATTAGGATTCGAGCGGGAGTCTTCCTGTCGCGATTCTTCACGAAATATGAAGCTTTGTGAGTGTTTATTCTAATATTTATAGTACATGTACACCGATTAAATTGTCCTTCCACCACTATAGCTACATTTTATAACTGCACGCATGATTCAAACGATTCAAGAAGCTTCTGTTCTATCGGAGATCTATTTAGACAACTGCCGAACGCCATCCGCTGCCACTGATTCTCTGCACCGATAGCAGACGACTGCAGCAACTCGATTCTATTCAGCTTCATGTCACAGCTTTGGGGTTTCATAGCGTTGAAACTGCAGTTGATTTGAGTACGCAGTGCTTGTCAGGTAAAATCTGCTGTCGTCTTGAACTTGAGCAGCGGTATTTGCGTCCAGCTTGCCACGGTCAGCCAAGTCAGTAAAACTGAAACATACAATAACTGTAATCGATGCCGCGACGCCAGCTTCGACTGAACTTTTTGAACCGTTTTTTTTTTTATCTCACCGGCTGTAAGTGTTGATCAAAACTGTCCGGGATTTGAGTAGCAGTGCTTGTTAGGTACAGGCTACTGCCATTTTGTACTTGAACAACGAGTCGTCTATGAAGTCAGTTGGAAACTGACACCGATATGCCCACTCAAAATGTCCCCTGCGTTGTCGATTGTGTTGGCATAGGGAGCGAGTTTATGTTTCGCCAAACTGAAGAGTAGTAATACATGTCACGGTACTTGCTCATCGATGACGATGGTTTTCTGCCAAAACGGCTGTATCTCTGTTCTTTCTATCTGAAAGAACTTTGAAAGAACCTCAGTTCTGGCAGGAAACCCTGCCTGGTTGTCATGTGACTGAGTCAGTCAGTGTCGTGCTGTGTCAGTGTCACCGTGACATGATTTATCCGGTACTAATACAATACGGACAGTCGGACACTTTAGAAGTGAATGAAGAAAGGCCGCTATGGATGATAAGAAGCCCTCCGTTACTGTGCGCCTTATTTTATTTCAAGCTAGTGAGGAACTTGAGGCCTTCTTTTGTAACAGAATCGGTAAACCATAGACAATGAACAGCTTATTTGCATGTGGCGGCCAGCCAAGATTTAAGCCAATCAGAATGCAGTAACGGGACGGCGCCCCCAGGAAAACACCAACGACCTTCGCCTTGCATCAGCAGCGTGAGGAAAATCGATCACCAGCAACACAGTTCAGTGCGCGAAGGTTGAGCTGGCTTGTTTACACGTTCACGACAGACAGGATTTAATGATCATGAGTATTTAAGAGCTTGAATGACAGCAGACACTGCATTCTGTCACCACATGTGAACTCAATCCTCAAATCTGTGCTGAAAGTCAACGATTCCTTCTTTTTTTTCTGAACTTGAAAGACGAGACAGTCCCTCCGACGTTGCCTGGGTGGTACTGTCTGCTTCGTGTTTTCGATGAAAAAGGAATTTTGACAGACGGAAATTCGATTCAGTCATTGTCGACTGAGTGCTGTCAACCAGCAAGAGGCGATTTCTTGACCCTTTTGCTCCCTCCAGCTGCTGATTGCATCACCGGCTTGGCCACGTTAGTGGTCGAGGTCAGTCGCAGTTCTCACCCTTGCGTGCAACAATGGCGGCGGTTCAGATGAAGGTGAGTGAAGAAAGACAAAAAGAACGTCGAGTAATTAAGCAGTTTCCTAGTCGAAGACGTAAAACGTTACTCCTACGACTAGTTATCACTATCACGTTGCCTTTGGAGTCACGTTTCAACCTGGATCGGTCTAACCGTTAGGCACGCCGCTGGCTTGTTACGGTGTATGATTATGAACCTTTTTGAGTTCTGTGGACGAGTATAGCCCAGCGACTGTTGAATATAAATTGATTTGCGTGTCAAACTGCAGCAGAAATATTTAGAAGAGTGACAAATTTCTTTGCTTTTTGTGTTTATTTGTTTTGTTTGTTTGTTTTACAGGTTACTAGAATGCAGACGCATACAGTTTAGATAAATTTACATTTTGCAATGTCGCTATTACGAAAAAGACCGGAATGAAAAACAAAAAAAAGAATTAATGATTTAGTACATCGCTGATGCCAAAAGTGGCCTATACATGATGAAGCACAGAATTCAGTTGATCGCAGATCACAGTTTCCTTCTGATTAGTTTTTTTAATCATGACTCTGCTAGCGCTTTTGGCACACTGCCTGTGGGAGAACACTGAACAGTGTGTATCACCTTTGACAGGATTAGACTGACTGGTCTCATGTACACTGCGCTGGATACACAACACCAACTGGGTTTGAGCCAAAGTCAGGTCTACCGTAACTTGTAAGACTGACAATAAATGCAATACACTAACTGAACATTATGAAACGGTCCACTGTGGACTACAAATTATGTTTCAGCTGTTGTCAGCAAATTATGGAGTTAGTGTCTGTAACGACACTTGTATTAACCATAGAGCAGATAATATTGAAGTTCTTTATTTCATTTTCATAGTTGTTTGTTAAACATGCATTCATTCTTTTATATGGTGTGGGAAGATCAGTTTAGACTCAATTAGACTTTTTTTTTTTTAAAGAAAAAAAAAGGTGAGTTCTTTGCCAGCGAAACAATTTTAATACAGACAATGCTAGCCATTGAGTGCCACTGTTTCCTCTGTCAGTGCAGGTGTATAAGCTGTAAACGGCCCCTTGTAATGAATTAAAACAGTGTCACTGTCATATTGTGTCAGAATGTCAGCCCGGCATGTGGCAGAACCTGTTTCTACTCTAGCTGTCATCACCTAGTCAGTTTACCCAGTCCACAGCCTGGCTATATATATATATGCCCCAGTATACTTTTGTTACCATATGTTGTTTGGATAGGTTTGACATTTCATTTGTCATTAATTTGTATCAAAAATGTGATACATATATATATATATATATATATATATATATATTATTACACTTGGCACTCATTGACTGCCTTCTAAGAATCAAATTTCAGAGACAAAATTTTCACTGTGATGTTCTCAGTGACTTATTTTTAGTTTGCTGTAGTGCTAATAAGGAAAGGTGAGTTAGCGCTGCTAGCAGTAGCAGACTTGTCTGTAATACTAAATTGGTAGGCTTTTCCTTGATTCTTTAATAAATTTATACATTGAATTAAATTTTCAGTCCTGACATTGTCTACATTTACCGGTCTTTCCACACCTCCAAACCCCGCAGACTCACAGTGTCTTGATCCTTCTCCATCAAATGATAAATGAAACCTGATACTGTTAGTGTTACAGGGGGATCAGAGTGTTCAATTATTTTTGGGTATTGTGTGTGCCGCCCAGTGTCTCTTGTATAACAGTCATGCGTGAAATCCGTGAACCTCCCGCTGTGGAGGAGAAGGTTTTAATGGTACATGTGTCCTAATAGTTGACGTATTTGAGCCTCTGCCAGCTGGGGAGTAGGTGGATATACAGTCATCACTATTACTGTATTAGATATATGGTGGGGTTTTTTTTGTTTTGTTTTTTTCTTTTGTTTGTTGTTTGTTGTTTTGTTTTTGTTTTGTTTGTTTTTTGGGTTTTTAGGGGGTTTTGTTGTTGTTCAATGTTGTTGGTTTGTTTTGTTTTTTGTTTTGTTTTGTTTTTTGGGGGGGGAGCACACAACTTGCTAAGTTTCAATTGCTTTCCAGGGTTATACACAGTCAAAACCTGAAGAAGAGTCTCTCTCTCTCTCTCTCTCTCTCTCTCTGAGTGTATACACATGTACATGTTGTCTGTGTGACAAAAGTGATTTAGAACTGGCATTCTGTATGACGCGGCCAAACAACACATTTGGCTAGACTAGATTTTTACTACCAATCAAATTATTATGCTGATGAGAATCCCAGTCTAAGTTCACTTTAAGTTCTTTAATCTTCTTCAGTATCCAGTACCCCAAGTATACACTGATACAGCATGTTCAGAGAGAGATGTTTGTGTGTGTGTTTCAGCTGATGTCAGCAGTTTTATTAAAGCACAAACTCCTGTCTCCGTGTCTTCGCCTTGCGTCAACAGCCAGCTCAACTTTCAAAGTAAGGCATCTCTCTCGTGCAATAATTAAGATTGGACATTATTTTTACCAATGTCTTTTACCATTGTAAAATAAAGCTTTCTTTCTTCCTTCGTTCCCCCTTCCATTTCATTACTGAGTGGTTTCATACAAATTGGACATCGTGCCAAAAGCTATTTACCTAAAGTACTGCCAATACTTCCCATCTTCTCATCTGCAGATTGCAAATTATAGGTTTGTTCACAATTTGTTTCTGGTGTCTGCAGTATGAAGACCTTGAGATCTCACTGAACGCCACACCGCAGGCCAAGCCCGACAATGACAAACTGGTGTTCGGTCACCATTTTTCTGACCACATGCTGACAGTGGACTGGGTTGCCGGCCGGGGTTGGACCAGACCGTACATTCACCCAGTGCAAGACCTGCGACTTCATCCTGGAGCTAAAGTACTGCACTATGCTGTGGAGGTCAGTTTTGTTTTTGTCCTCAGTAATTCAGGGCTTTAATTTAAATCTTCCGCCTTTTGGCAAATTTCCACCTTTGTCTACAAATTTTCCTCCCTGAAGAATGTGTGTTTTAACCTCTGAAGCACTTAAAATCATGCGAAAACAGCCACATTACACAGATTTTAGTCCACTTCCAAAAAGTGTCCTCCAAAACACGTTTCTTCCTGAAACACTTAAAACTATATATATATATATCAAAATGCACCAGATTTACAGATTTTAGTCTAATTTTACGAGAACATTCCAGGGGAGCATGCCACCGAACATCCCTAGCGTAATGTGTCTGCTTTCCAGACGCGCACGCATGGCTTGCCTTTGCCACACACTTTTTGGATCATAGATCATTTTGGTCCTGGTAATTTGAATAAATTCAATTACTGCTCCAGTCCTTGTTCCCCTTCCTTATTCCTCCGACCCCCACCCCCACCCCACACACACACACACATCACACACTACATGAGATGGCCTGTGGTATGGGCCAGTCATACACATGAGTGACACAATTCAGAGTTTGATTTTGTCAAGATAAATTGTAGGAGTTTTTTGGGGTTGTTGTTTTTTTTTTCAAAATATGTGTATATTTTGTGAACATTTACAGTGCCAGCCACATTGCCTACAGTGTTACAGCCATAATTATATGTTAGTCACCCAAAACATTCACTTGCTACAATGACGGATCAACATAGGCTGTTGTTCACTAACACAGATGATTTAGTTTTCAGTGGCAGAGCTGTTGCCAGCTGTGCCTAATGGATGTATCATAGGATGTAACCATTTTCACTTCACTGTTGTATTGTCATTAGCTATACACATACAAGTATGAATTGACACAAGGATCATGTGTTAAGTTGAAACGCAGCTATATATGTTTATTACAAAATAATCAGAAATCAGGAATTCAGATTTCCTCTCTCTGCATCAGAGGTGAACAGCTGTAGCAATATAATGCTCTTTTTTTCTGCTTGCTGCTAGTGCCATCATTTGTTTTACAAATTATTACGCTCAGAATAGATTTATTTTCTGTACGTGTCAAGTGCTGAGCACAGCTGTCGCTCACCAGCTGTTTTTGGGTTCTTTTATCCTGTAGTAAATTCAGTTTTTTATTTTGCAGTTGTTTGAAGGGATGAAGGCATACCGCTGTGCAGACGGCAAGGTCAGGATATTCCGACCTTTAGAGAACATGAAGCGAATGCGCTCATCAGCTGAACGATCCTCTCTGCCTGTAAGTTTTCTGTGCCCTGAGTCATATCATATCCACTGTGTATCTGCCTTATAGTCTGTCCTTGGTACACAGACACCAGTGTTAGATTAAGGGTCTGGATGGAGCTATAACTGGGAACCTTATTGATTTACATGCACTGTTGTAGAGAAATATGACTTTCTTTGGCCTGATGCTTCCATGCCTGTACTACACATTGATACAACCAAGTTGTTAAAAATAGCCAGTGATCAGCACTGTCTAGCTGGTATTCAGTCCACAACCAAATTTTTATACATGTAGTGTCATCTGCCAGTACACCGTACGCTTCTACATATATGTGGAACAACTAACAACAATTTTGCTAACACGAGGCAGCACAATGGTTTCAAATTCTATAATGTGTTCCTAGTGACTGATACCGATGGATGAATTAAGCGCATGGCAAACATATGGAGACTTTACGGTCCTAAGAAGAAAGGGAAAAAAACAAGAATTTTGTGTTGTCCCCTTGCTGGAGTCAAATAGAGTGGAGCAGATTTAGCTTGTGAGTGCTGTACTGTGTCCTGAAAGTGTTCATTTGGCACTCATAAGATTTAACAAGATACCAGATGGCTTGGATAAAACGAGAAGTACAGTGTAAAGTTTCAAGTGGTGTACATTTTTCTCATTGCTGCTATTAAAACAAATGCTACAGGATTTTGATGGGGGTGAGCTGGTGAAGTGCATCAAGAAGCTGATCAGTATTGACAGTGAGTGGGTGCCCCAGTCCAACAAATGCTCGCTCTACATCCGGCCTACCTTCATTGGCACTGAGGTATGTCAGCCACAGCCACCATGTTTTCTTCATTCTTTGTGTGGTCTGTATTTTTTTGGTGATTGTCATAACCACCATCATCATGATCAGTATGTCTCCTTGTCTTGCTAAATTACATAGTAAGTGAAGGTATAACATGTCAGGGGTCATGTTTATTGCATATTTTTGCATGTATGTTGCATTTTTGGGAAACCCTACACATTTTCCAGGGACCTGTGTACTTGTACACATTTAGAAACGGCCCCAATTGCACCTACATGTCAACACTTTGACAACCTGCCTGCTTGCTGGGCTAATCCCTTGTCCATGATGGCTGAAGGGTGGTCAGTGGTGGGTGCCTCCAGTTTGATTACACTGGTCATCACTAGCCAGTCCACTGACAAGGAGGCGTTCTGTGCGGCTCTCTGGCACTTTGGTTCCCTTCATCATAAAAATTAAAAACATCTGCCTGATGTGTACGCTTTAGTGCCATACCCATTTTTACCGACCCCGTGTTTGTTTTGTTGCAAAATGCAAAACACCAGCATGACCCCTCACATGTCCATGCCTTCATTTTTGGATGCTGGTGTGACAAAGAGGGGAAGTATATGGTACCTGTTAATATTTACTGTATCTGTAGCACTAGCAGGTGTTACTTATACTGGCACTAGTTTTCATCTGTGATCATTCATGGTACGTGCGCTTCAGTGAGACCTGCCATCAATCATGTCAAATGCAGTTTGGTACCATATTGCAGTGATGGCAGTCTCACGACCCTGTTAATCGGTATGATGTGGAAGACAGGATATGGTCATTCATAATCCACTCACTGCTTTCTACATACTACAACCATTTAGTGACTTACTGAATTTCACTATATTTATATTCTGATTTTTTTTTTTTTTTTTGTGAATATCCCTGACCTCACCCTGTGGTGAGAGTATGAGTTGACCTTTGACCTGATTTCCAGGTGGCCTCCTTCACTGTGGAGAAGGAAGCAGTGTTTCCTGCATGGGGAACATGATGTATGCACTGGGTTTCATTTTCATGGTTAAGTTATGGGTAATCCCTCTCCACCTAATCCTCCCCTCTCATTATATATTGACTGATTTTGGGGGGATTAACGGACACTAGTAGGCAGATTTACACCAAATTTAAAAGCTCTAAAGTACTCACTGTGAGCAGTTATTTTTTACACGTGTGTGTGTGTGTGTGTGGGTGGGTGACATTTTCTTGGTATGTGCATCTGGTAATGGTGTACCCCTTGCTCTGTTCCTGAATGGGTACTTGATCGATCTGAAGCTCCCCTCTCTCTCCCTCTCTCTTCTCTCTCTCTCTCTTCCCCCCCCCCCCACCCCAAGTTTTCCATTCATTCTCCAACTCTTGAACATGTTATCTTGCCTCTAGCTGCTTACCAGTGTTAGCATCTTGTTATGTAACTGCTGGCATTAGCACTAAAAGCTAACATCAGTTTGTCCTCTTTCCACAGCCCACCCTGGGAGTAACAACCAGCAGCCAGGCCAAGCTGTACGTGCTGACTGGACCGGTGGGGCCATACTATCCCACTGGCTTCAAACCAGTCACTCTTCTTGCAGACCCTCAGTATGTCCGCGCATGGCCAGGTGGCTGTGGAATGTATAAAATGGGCGCGTGAGTTGTCTTGTTTGTTTTTGAGTTCTCTGATTTGATATCTAGTGGTATGTTGGGGGTTTTTTGGTGGTGGTTTGTTGTTTTGGGTTTTTTTTTTTTTTTTTGGGGGGGGGGGGTATCTTTAGTAAAATGTGGATGATAATCAGAAAAGACTGTCAGTAAATAGTGTTGTTTCTATTTGCCAGGGTTTCTTTGTTTAAAAACAAATGAAAAAAAAAATTAAAAAGGGGAGGGGGCAGGATTGGGTGGGGTGAATAAGTGTAACAGTATAACTGGCACCAAATCAGTGCATTTTTTTAATGCCTCTTTAATAAGGGCTAACACTGCGTTCAACATTTCCAGCCTAGATTAGATACGTGTATGTAAATTCATGTTAAAGAGTTTGCGTGCACTCACATCAGTCAAAATTGATCATTTTTGTGATCCTACCTACACATTATACGTTTGTCAAGGAAGGCAGGTCTTGTTACAAGAAGGGGTTTGGTCTAGTGGTTAAGGTATCAGACTTTGCATCCTGAGCCGACTAACTGTTAGCTTGTGTTTAAGATGTGTTACAGATGTGGTGTTATTCTTGTTACAGGAACTACGCCCCCACCATTCAGATCCAGAAGGTTGCAGCAGGTCAAGGCTGTCAGCAGGTTCTGTGGCTGTTTGGGGATGACCATCAGTTGACTGAAGTTGGCACCATGAATCTCTTTGTCTACTGGATCAATGAGCAAGGAGGTCAGTCATTTCTGTTACGCATTCAAACCTGTTTATGTGGCCACCTCTGTATAACACCTCTCTCTCTCTCTCTCTCTCCTAGTCAGACCACCAGCGTTTCTTCTCTTTGTAAAAATTAAAAATAAGGAATAAATAAAAGGACAGAAGCTTCCATTTCAAGACCAGAATCACAAATGTTGTGTCTATATGTCTATAAAGCTGTTTCTCCTGGCAGAAGGGACTGTCATCTCGTCAGCTGTGGTAGTAACTCTGTTGATGGTTTAGTGACGATTTCCCTGCTTGGAAATGTCATCTTCACTAGAATCAAGTTATGTGATGGATCACTTCAGTGGCCCGTGTCAACCGTGTGTTGTTTTATATGCACAGAGGAGGAGCTACTGACACCACCTCTGAATGGTTTGATCCTGCCTGGTGTAACTCGCAAAAGTCTGCTGGAACTGGCACGGGAGTGGGTAAGTTTCACACTGACAGCACACATAGACTAGGATGACATTGTCCAACAGCCAGTGCCAAAATTGGGTGAGGGCTGGGAGCCTGATTCTGACATACTTTGGATGCCTTACTCTGTCCAAGGGAGGTAATTGTTTTTAATCCCTGAATAGCGGTGGTTGACCCTGAGTGAGGTCAGCTGAGCAGATTGATTAGACAATATTCAGCTAGACTGTTCCTGAAGATATCTGGGATAACTATCCCTTCCATATACCATGTGTTTCTGGGCTAGTCTCACATTTGCTGACTATTAAAACACTGAAGAAATTTTATAAACTTAGCACTTTTTCATTTTGTACCTGTAAAGATTGCGCGTGTTTCATCTTCTGTGATCCTGTGTTCTCTCAACAGAAAGAGTTTAAGGTTTCAGAGAAAGAGATTAACATGAAGCAGCTGGTGAAGGCCTTGAATGAAAACAGGGTAAGGAACGTCTTTCAAACTTCATTCCTTCACCTTTGTGTCTTGACTCTTCACTCTCTGATGAGGATCTGAATCACATTCATGTTCATCTCTGTGTGTGTGTGTGTGTGTGTGTGTGTGTTCATGTGGTGCTGATTGTCATGTCTGATCCTTCACCTGTTTGGTTAGGTTTGGTGTGTGTGTGTGTGTGTGTTCCCTGTCTTGCCAGCTTTAGGTTTAGTCAGACTCAATTTTGATCTGTGTTATAGTCATCGTTCCTCTGAAGTGGAGTTTAACGCTTGGCGGTCAAATTATAAATGAAAAGCCCGTTGATGAGAGTGATGTTGGTGTTGCAGGTGAAGGAGATATTTGGTGCGGGTACAGCCTGTGTGGTGTGTCCAGTGGAGAAGATTCTGTACAAAGGACAGGAGCTGAACATCCCCACTATGGTGGACGCCAAGCTGACAAACAGATTCTTCGGCCAACTCACAGACATTCAGGTCAGCCAGTTTTTAATGAAACGCTGTAAATCTGTCTGAAAGCTCTGCTACTGCTCCTGTTTTTGTGTGTGTACTCTCTTGCCATCATAAGTAAGACTAATCCAGCTATGCGGTGTTTGCAAGTCTGTTCTCAAGACTGTGGCAGGCGCTGTGCATTACGGTTTATGTTTCGGCTTCTGTAGGTTCAGTGCCAGGTTGTATGAGGCCACAACTGTGCATGCATGCAAATGGTACATTGCTGGACACTACTAAAGCTGCTTAGCATGGTTTGTCAGCATCGTCAAATGTGTCAGGACCATGGTAGCCATTCGGGCTACCGCCCTGAACAAAACTGGTAGCCCGAAAACAATTCTGGAAGCCGGAGCGGCTGCTAGGTTCTGATTCATCTCAGAATTCCTGCTCGCCATTCGGGCTACCGCTACCGGAGCTTTCACTCGCCCGACGGTAAATTTGGTAGCGAAAGCGAGCGGGGGAGCGCATTTGACGATCGCTGGTTTGTGAGGCTGGGTATGTTGTACGATGGGCCTGCAACAAAAGTGGTAGCTTGTGTTGATTTGTGTGACAGTGATGTGCAAATAATTACTTCACGGTGACCGGGATCACGCTCCACTTGTGAGCAAGGGACAGGCTGCTTGCAGAGTATTGAACTGTAGGGAAACCATGCCATCTATTCTTCCAAGTTACGTCCCTTAGACCAACATATGCACATTGCAAAATGCCTGTCTTTTGCAGGTCCCCTGGCTTTCAGTCTTTGGTCCACCAACTGTTTTTGTACGAAATGTTTTTTTTTTATCATTTACAGTATGGACGGCACTCCCATCCCTGGTCAGAGGTGGTTTAGAAAGATGGGGCGAATAAATATTGGCAGATCTGTGTATGAAGCAGTTCCATTTTAGTTTCCTGTGTTTGTGTTTTGTTTTTTATTCCAGTTTGCATTGGTCTTCATTTTCGCTTTGTTGCACTCACTGTTTCTATTACTTGTTGTTTTTTATTGTTGTTGTTATTTGAACTTGTTGATTGATTGTGCATGTACGGTGCATGCACATGATGAAGTCGGGTCACTTGCACACACTGAGCTGGGTGGAAACTTGTTGCTGGATTTAGGCAGCGGTGAATCTCCTGCGAGCATCATGTCACACAATACCTGCTGTGTCTGTCTTGGCTGACACATGGTTTCAGTGGAATTTGATCCAGGCGGTGTTTGTCTAATGATGCACCCCAAGAAACACTCTGTAGAAAAGTCATTAGCAGACCTCAAATATAAGAGCTTGTTTACTTCTGCGTATCTACCAGTGATTTTTGTTACATGTACGCGGTTCATTTCGTTTGGTTCTTATCTCCTTCTTGTACTGCTGATTTGTTACCTGAGGCTTACTGGCTGTTTGTTAATGTGTATTGGCTTTTGTTTTGCAGTATGGCCACATTCCTCATGCATGGATGGAGCCTGTGGAAGAGGATGGGGAATCTGTGGCCCACGTGGAGGCTTCACACGCCTGAGCAAGTCCACACTGCTGTTTGCACTGTCGCACTCGCACGTCACAGGAGTTTCACATGTATGTCTCCCGCTTCTGCAGAAACACTGACTTCACGCTGTACGGTCTGCAGTCAGGACTGATGGAGAGCCCATTCAGGTTACAATCATGGTGTAAAGTGAAATCCTGCTGGCTTGTGCATCGTCCACAGCAGTCTTTGTGTGTGCCAGATGGTTTAGAATCTACGAGGGAATTTGTAAGGTGGGGACCACTAGCAGGTTATGACTTATACTCTTGTTAGAATGCAGTAAGCATTCAAGTCTTTGCCTTGCTTGAAGTCTTCTCACATTTTAAGAATTATGTGGAATAAGTTTTTTGTTCACAGCATTGCATTTCACAAACAAAACAAAACACAAAAAAAAAGAGAGCAGGGGCAGTATGTCAGCAGTTTACCATGTTTGAGTATCATATCTGTATAAAGTATTATTTTACAAACTGTCTAAGTCATATTTTGTTTGTTTGTGTGTTTATTTGCTTTTTATGTGTAAAGAGTGTTTTTTGTTATCGCAAAACATTTTCATTTTATCCTGGTAGTGTGATTAATGGGCTGCATGCTCAAACTTGCCGCTTTGTTTTCAGCTGAGATTAGCAGCAATTTTGTGCAATACAAGTGTGTTTACATTACCATTTTCAGTAGTTTTATTGGATGGTTTACAGATCTGAGACAGCCGTCCAGTTTTTGCACAAATCTTGTCATACCAGTTTTATTGCGATACAAACAGCATGGATCAGGCCATGACGTTGAAAATGAAGCGTACTTTGTGTTTGTTATGATACAGAGTTGATTTTTTTGTGTGTGTTCTTGTCATCATTTTGTCATAATCATCAGGTTAAATAGGGGTATTTTTTGTTGTTTTTTAAGTTTGAGATGTTGTTTTGTTGTATTGTCAAGTTTTTGTTTTTGTTGGTTTACGTTGCAATGGCATTTTGTTGAATCTCATGAAACTTCTTGGCTGATTCAGCTATCACTAACAACAATAGTCTGTGGTAATCAGCCAGTCGGTCAAGGCAGAGCTCAGTTTGTAAAGATCCTTAGCTGCCAGTGAGTGACTTTGTCTTACTCTTGCACAACTGCCTATGCTTCCAGCACTAACTTAAAAGTGCCTGACACTCGGCCTGCAGCAGTAGCATTCCTCCCCTAAAACTGGTTATACCGGGCAGGGCAGGCCGGTTCTGCAGTACCTAACTTTGTAAAGCTATAGCTCAGACTCAACTCAACCAATCTTATTCAAACTTTGTTTTCTGTGCAAAATGTGTAATGAGGTTTCCACCTGGTGGACGTAGGGGTCTTTTCCACCTGTCAAGGCTCCTCAAGATATTTCTTGAGATAGGTAAATCCACTAAATCATGTCGCCGATCAGCACCTTCAGTCGTCTGCTGCAGGGTGCTGATCAGTTGTCTGCCGGCATGTGCCGGCCAGTGACAAAAGTTGTGAAAGGGTTAAGAGAATTATGCTCAGTTTGGGTACCATCCTGGGTATACAATGTGTTTTGAGAGCTTCACATGAATCGCATGATGCTGTCAACACATTTATCACCTAGCTCGTCCTCTTTCACATGGCATGTCCTTTGACTTCCATGATGCTAGTAATTTGTAGGACTGTTTTTGACTCCTGTGATAAACAACACTGAAATTGACATCTCTTTTGATGCATGGTTGTCTAGTCAGGCAGTTCATGGTAATTATGGCAGTTCTGTTTAAACTGACCTACCCTCTAGTATTATCAACCATGGAAACCTTCAGCAAGAAGCAGGTAAGCACATGAAGGAAAGATGTGTTTGTGTTTTTCTGTTTGTTTGCTTTTTCTTTTCCTCTGAGGTTTATTAGCTAGATTCTGGTGATGGATCTTGTCAAATGTTGGTTGCCAGTATTGTGGTTGATAAAGATGACTACAATTCTAGTCTGAACTAAAACGTGATACTATACAATGCACTGTCTCAAATAGATCACTTTGGGGTCCATACCGGTCCAGCAAAGCCTAATAGCACAACTGATTCTGCACTAAACAGACGTACATCATCGTGGATGGTACATGTAATATCTATTTATCAGTATTTGCAGATTTTTGCAGTACTTATTGCACAAGGACTTGAGATCAGTCTACAAGCTGTCTTTTTCTGAAGCATGGTTTTCTTTCTTTCTGTGGGTTTCTTCATAAGGACTCTGCTGTGCAAGAGTCTTTGCCACATTTTCAGAATACATGTTATGTTTTTATGTCTTTTTAATGTTTTGTCCGTGTGTCCAAGCAGCTGAGGTGGGTTTTGGAATGGTCTGTAAACAGTAGCATTTTCTTTAATTTTTTCATTTCATGTGTATGTAGTTTACTGTGGAAGCTGAAACATTGGACCGAGATGTTTTTTATTCTTTACAGTTCTGCTTGTACCAGTTGTAATTTCAGGGGTCATGATTTCTGTTGTAATCACACTCGACTGGTGTACATTTTGCTTCACCTTTAGGGGCCAAGAAGGCTGTTTCTTCTTCCTTTTTTTTCTTTTTTTTTTTAAAGAGTGTTCACAACAAATCTGGCAGACGTAATGTTTGTTTATATGTAAAACCTGGCCACTGTTTTCATTTTTTTAAGAATCTCACAAGAAGAGTATCAGTTTTGTATAGAATTTATCATACATATATGAGATTGTGTTACTTGTATTGTTTTTTAGTCCTAGTACTGAATGATACGGGTTTGGCTCGAGTGGGAGACTTGAGTGGATGTTAACAGTGTGCAAATATACATCTGGATTGTTGCCGTGTATTGCTGTGGCTATCTGTTATTGTTAACATCTTGACTTGTGATACATGTACTGACAAGAGATTTCCTTTTTTTCAAAAAATAATTTGGCCAAGGTGCGGTCTTTCCAACGTACCAGCTGTTGGAAATGGAAATAATAGGGTTAAGACAAATGGCGCCCTGTGTTGAGTGCAAAGTCAGCAAGTATTTGAGGGGATTATCATCTACTTATATTGATAATTAGATAGAGGACATATACCCAGTTCAGTTCAGGTCACGTGAATGCAGTACTCAGAAGAGACCACATGCACTCCACCTGTCACCCCAAAGGCTTCCCACTGTTGTCTTTGAGACGTCTGGTTCACAAGGGTAAACAAGGCTTTTCAGCCAGTGGCATGTCCCCATGTTCTCTTCTTTTGTAGTTGTCCTTACAATCACTGCTGATTGGTCACTGAGGTGCATTACCTTTTCTGTCTCAATGTGGAGAAAGTTTACTGTGGCCTGGTCCATGAGAGAGAGAGACGAATCTCAGATCAATACCCGGTACCTTGTTAAGATTAAAAACATGAATCTCTGTATGCAACTTCACACTAATTTCAATTTGCTTGAACATGTAGCTTTTGTGCCATTTGTTGTACAAGTTCATACACATTGAGTGTATGTCAGATGTAACTCACAGGCCTGTGATTTAGGAAGTCTTCGCTTGTAAATAGTTCCTGCATATTTTAGAAAGTACTTTTACATTTTTTGATGCACAGTTGAGTGAGGCTTGATGCATATCAGTTCCGTAAGCCAAATTCATCATCAAGGAAAAGAATTACTTTACGTCTGCATGTGCACAACTGTTCATGTTTTGTTTTTGTTTCGGGTAGAGTTTTTGTCCAGAATTTGAGTAGTTGTCACATGATGGAAGTGCTGTACCTCACGTCTAGAATATTCCTTAGTTTTGAAGAGCTGCAAATCTGTCTGTGAAAATTATGCTGAGTGACAATGGTCTTACTTGTTATTGCTGTTCTGTGTTTCAGACTTATTTTGACTCGGGGGTCTTAATTTTCAGTGTTTCCGTGTGTGCACAGTATTCTTAGTTCGTTGCTCAGAATGTTACCGAAGACAGTTTTTACTTGTGTTTCTTTTTCTATGCAGTGCTTTGACTACATAAAATATCTTGTTTAGGGTGTGATAATAATGTATACCTCTTTTTCAGTATTTTTTGTAATGTTTGTCAATTTTTACTTGGTTAGAGGGTCAGCTTAATATTGTTCACTAATACACCATAATTAATTTGTTGTCAGGTTCATATAGATATATATGTAACTATGAATATCAAATAATAGCTACTTAGGTTTTGGGTTTTAAAGAAATAGTATGAATTGTTTTATAGATGATTAACTATGGTGTTGTGAAGAAGCATTTGATTTTTTCACCCCTTGAAACAGAAGATTATTTTGCTCTGCAACTGACAGGACTTTCAGAAAAGAAAACTAATGTGTATCTTTGTTGTTGTTTTCACTTAGTGGAGCATTCCATTGGATTTAGCATCAGAAGTTCGCTTATGGGTCCTATAAGAGACAATTAATATAGCAGAGAATTTTTCCTTCTTTGTGGTGGACTGAGAATAGTAAACTTTTTAAATTCAAAGGAGAGAGGAATACATTCAGAATTATATTTTATCAACTACAACCAAATGCTATGAATGTACAGCTTAAGATTTGTACTGAAAAGTACTGATTTGAAAACAGGAGGAGGGAAGATTAGTGACACATGTACACAGTATTGGTGTGCTTGATCTGTTGAATATATACATATTCAGTATTGTGAAAATTATGTTCAATTCACATATTGATAAAAAGGAATGGTTTGCAGAATGGTTTACAGAATACTATGTCATTCAGTTTTGCTCAGTCGTCAAAGGCAGTGGTAAAAGTATGGGGTAAATAATTACAAACTGTATTATTTAAAGTCCATATTCAGCGTAGCGGAGTCCATGACTTGGTGCACTTTCTAACAAATACAGTAGTTTCTCTCCTGTGAGGGTAGTGGATTGCTGCACAGGTGAAACAGATGTACAGTATTTGAGTGTCTACATCGTGTCTACATCTTGTCTATGTGCACTGTGCTGAAGTTGCCTGTGTATTTCACTGTTTGTGAGGAGTCAATCGTTTTTAAAGTCACGCAGTGTTCTCCTTCTGATTTAATGCACAGATCAAACAAAAGCATGGCTACATACACGCACATGCATGTACGTGCACAAATTCCTACAACCAGAGAATCTCATAAATTGTTGACAGTTTGAAGTGAATCTTGTTCATGGTTTACTTGTGTGCTGGTCTTATTGGGTAATACACTAGTACATGTACCGGTGATTGGTTTTACACAGTGAATTACTGCAGCAGGACTTAGAATCTCACATTTTTATTTAGAAAGTGCTCGATTGCCAGTGTCATAATTTTTTTTAAAGGATATAAATATCAGCTATTGAAATTTAGGAATTTAGAATTGCATTTATTTTTCAAATTTGGTGGGCTGAACATTTCCATAATCACATAGTACATGTATGTCTCTGCTTACATGGTCCTTAGGGCTCAGCCTGTCAGCAGGCAAACCATATTGTGGGGTAAATTCTAGAGTGACCAATTTTCTGACATGACTTTTCAGTACATTTACTGACACAAAACTGTGTGCTTTTTTTCCAGAGTTGTGTGCGATTGAAAATAATGTATACATTACTTGTATCTAGTTATCTGGAATATTTGAAATAAAAGTAGAATGATAATGTTGGTGTGTGCTTATGTCTGTGTGTGCTTATGTCTGTGTGTGCTTATGTCTGTGTGTGCTTATGTCTGTGAGTGCTTATGTCTGTGAGTGCTTATGTCTGTGAGTGCTTATGTCTGTGTGTGCTTATGTCTGTGTGTGCTTATGTCTGTGTGCTTATGTCTGTGTGTGCTTATGTCTGTGAGTGCTTATGTCTGTGAGTGCTTATGTCTGTGAGTGCTTATGTCTGTGAGTGCTTATGTCTGTGTGTGCTTATGTCTGTGTGTGCTTATGTCTGTGTGTGCTTATGTCTGTGAGTGCTTATGTCTGTGAGTGCTTATGTCTGTGAGTGCTTATGTCTGTGAGTGCTTATGTCTGTGTGTGCTTATGTCTGTGTGCTTATGTCTGTGAGTGCTTATGTCTGTGTGTGCTTATGTCTGTGAGTGCTTATGTCTGTGAGTGCTTATGTCTGTGTGTGCGAGTGTGTACTGTAGAGTTTTCCAGAGGTTGCTGCAGGCCTTCAAAGTACCGGTAAACTATTACCTAGTTTTTTTGTGTGTGATCCATCTTATTAGATAACAGTACTGATTCAAGTTTTCACATGCATCTCATGGCTCTACTGCAGCATGTTGTGTTTTGTGCAGAAAACGTGCAGACCAATGAAAAATTGATGCGCTAAAATTGTTTGCATCCACTGAAATGCAGCTTCACACACAATCTCACATACAAACAAATGCAAAGACAATTTTCATATTCAGTCATCAAACATTCGGAGTGGCTGCAATTAAGTACAACAATGTATATAAATATAAGCCTGTCTACAGGCTGGGCGACCGAATACTGGCTCCGCATTCACCCTCAAAAATCTATGTACATAACAGCCAAATAACAAAACAAACAGAAATTACAAAAAACATTTCACCATACACATATCCTTAGAAATTTGTGTTTTACAAAAGTGTCATTTTAAGATGACAAGGTGGCGCAGCGCTCGAGCTGTACACAAGCTACAATACACATAATATTAACCATCATCATGACTTTCACCAATGAGAAAGTGGTTCTCTTCCCCAGGCAAAATGTTTGTGGTATGATGAAAAATTATTGTAGACATGTTGAGAAACAATTTCATCTCATGATCTTATTCTGAAAGACAACTGTCTGCCTGATTCTTTAGGCCAATCCTCCAACGCAGATAATCATTCCGAGTTGTTTTGTTGGTGTTTAACATCATGAAACATCGTCTTACATCATCTACCATTGCACCACTTAAACACAAGCACACGCACTGAGCAAACAAGCTGAAACGCAAGCTGAAAAGCACAGCGTCTGCAGCAGCCATGCCAGCATGGCCTTCTAGGGCTGTTGCAGTTCTCATTCCCACTGCCAGCAGACACTGCATTCACCGCTCTACCTATCATTAGATTGTTTTCAGTGTAGAGGGGCACTCACAGCTGTTCAAAATCAAAAGTTGTCTCTTGTGAAGCTGGCAATATTAGAATAGGCATCTTTCAACCCCCCCCCCCCCCCCCCCCAAAAAAAAATGCTGTATGTGATATTATACCGAATATAATTCCAGCCAAGTGCACATTTTTATGAGTTGCCATTTTTCTCTCTCTGTTCATACTTCCAGTGCACATGATCATCTTCTATGTTAGTACTGGTAAATGCACCACACTGACTGTGTAACAACGGAAATCACAATTCTCTGAGGTACTCGTCAACAGGCTGAAAGACACACTGGTAGCTACATCTCCTTCGCTAGAAGTTAAAATTGTTCTTAAACTGTATTGAAAGCAAGGTAAATATCAACAAGTGGTAAATCTGTGAACCTGAATGAGGTTAATGTAATTATAGGCACATTGATAGATCTGTGGCAATTAAACTAATTCTGACTACAACAGGTCTACATTATGTGAAGCAGCATCTGGTCACACTCTATATAAAAAGTAAAATGTTAAAATCATGCATCCCCTCAAAAGTTACTGTCACCCCAAACGTTTAAAACTGCAGTAGAAAATGGGGAATGGTAAAGGGAACTTAATGTGGCACAGGGATGTTTGAAGACCATATACAATTTATGAAGCAAGTTTTGCCAGGATGGCCACGTGTAGGTCTAATCAGGCGTATCACAAAAGGAATATACCATTCTCATACGCCCATTCAGATCTTTACATACGTTTATCCTAGCTGAAAGCATTTCATAAATACCACTAGACTAATTTGCAAAAACCTGTGTGTGTGTGTGTGTGTGTGTGTGTGTGTGTGTGTGTGTGTGTGTGTGTGTGTGTGTGTGTGTGTGTACATTCTCAGGAAGAGTCTTAAGTATTCTGAGATGATAATTATCAATGAATTACAATATGGCCTCTGACGTGACTGAGCTAAAACAAGGTGCAAATAAACCATCATGTATCACAATCTGAGTAGAAAAATCAGACGATTATATGGTCAAATATTAGTTTTGTGTATGTGGCAAAGTAAACAGCAGATTGTCTTTTCCTTTTCCTTCACTTTTTAAAAATCTGACCACTCGTAGGGCTTCATATTTGTGGAGACTATAACAGGACAAATGAAGGTACCGGTATACAACATTTGTCCTGAACAGTGTCTGTCCACTGTGGCACAGAAATGATAGGAAATGTCTGCCTCCCCAGAAAGTAATCTAATATTTCAAAAATGAATCTATGACTGATGTCCGACGCAGATACGAAGCCCGGTAGTAGGCACCACATAAAGCACTGGCTCGATCAAGTGGAGTGCACCTGACGCAGGCAACCTTCAGTGGTACATGTACCAGCAAAACATGACAATGCACTCCTGGCATTACTACCACCCAGTAACAAGACATGGAGGTATAGGACCGCCAGGAGATGCATGATACGAGTATGAGGCGCTAAGCATCCATGGAGCATTCGATCATGTACATGTGGAGATAATAACCAGTGAAATGCTTTTTGGCGCTGTACAAAATCATCAGCCGTGGGTAAAAAAAACAACGAACAAATGAACAATACTGCAGCCTTTGACACGCATTTTTTCTTCAATCTGAAATGCCAGCAAACAAATTTAAATTACATGTAATAGGATTCATTGCAACAGGCAGCAATTACAACTACGGATGGTATTTATGAAGCACAGCTTGAACAAATGCGTTTAGATCTGATTGGACACATACTACAAGAATGGAAAATTGCTATTGTTATGCACCCAGTTAGATCTAAATGCATATATCCTAGTAAAACATGCTTTATAAATACCATCCTGGCCATCTGGTTACACAAAGCCTATTTTCGGTCAGGCAGCATGAGAAAAGCTTCAATGTTTTCTGTGCGATGTATTAAGTAGCACAAGTTTGTTTGTTTTTGACTGAATGCAAAAACCAGCTCCACCCTGCCAGCTTAAAACCATCAAAGACCTCGTTACTTGCATTTCTTTAAGTTAGGTGCATGTAAGAGTACTGGCCATTTTCAATTTTGTTGGGATCTGAAGTGTGCGTAAACCACTTACACACAGGGTGTCTTTTGGTACAGGATACATCAACCTTTCAGTTTCCGTCCGAATAAAATTTGGTTTCCTCCTTTTACTCTCCTTTTTTTTTTTAATGTACTAGCATTAAAATGGACAATGTCCACTGCCAAGTTTTGCTAGATAGGATCAGCATAACAAAATAACTTGTGCATGCAAAACCAGTATGCAGCCATGCACCTCTGATACAAACCATTCAACTACAAAACCATGGCGCAGCTGCCAGTCTGACGTTAATGGTGCGATTTTTTTTTTCCCGATTCCCAAGAAAACAGAAAGAAAAAAAAAATCACCTAAGTTTCTTGAGCCTGGACAAAAATCACTGCACAAAAGTGTATCATTTACACAAGCCGGCCAATTTCAGGAAATGTGTTGCCGTCACCATCACAACACAATATGAACATTATCTGTCACAACCAACAAGAACCCTACACATACGATACAACATACACGGCCATCGCTCAACTGTGAAACTGAGGAGAATCCACAGTATACGGTAAAATGTGCAGCGGCTTTGATGTAAGTCTTACAAGATGATGAAAATACTAAATATTCACTTAATTCATTATCAGTGGCTGGCTAAAAGCGAGATGAGTGTCAACATTAGCAGCAGGTGTTTGAGTTGAGTTTTACTCCACAGTCATTCCTCTGAACTGCCCATCCCAAGCTCACATGATTACGATTCTGAGCTGTTTTGGTAGCGTCTACCATCGTACTCCATAGACATGTGCACAGTTACAGACGCAACTAGGCTGGCACAGAGCCAACAGATTGCCCGATGCAGCGCGAGTACAAAGCCAACATCTGCTAAAGTACTGCAGCCACTTGCTTGGAAGAAGCGCTCCAGGCCATTTGATTTTTCGTTCCCACAGCCACAGATGTCAGTGTATCCTATTCACAGCTCTACTTATCATTAAAGCGACACGTGGCAGAATGAGCAACTCCCACCGTGTCAAAAATATCTTGCAAACAGATGCTACCACTATTGAGTCAGTGGGCCTCCCAAAGTGTAGTTTAGAGCTTTGTAAACATATATATATATATATATATATAGTGTGATGTCACCAGTGACCATGTGCGAGCTGCACTGTGACGGCCTCTTGGCTGTAGCTAAGTCTGTTTCAGACAATTGCGTCAATTCACTTGCAAGTGATATGGGCAGCAGACGCATGTTTTGGCTCATATCTTAATTCACCTTATTTTGCACACATCTAACTGGTATCACATTCATTATGAGCCTAGGTCGGTTTGTAAGTGTAAAAGACCTGCAGGATGTATCTTATTAACACACGCAATTGTTGTGAAACAAAATCTGTCTTCTATGGAGCCAAGCCATCTTACGATAATCTAAGCATCCTGGCATGACACGTAAAATGGGCAGAAGAATTTGGATGACAGAAGCCACTTCAGTCTAACTTAGCATGAATACCTCATGGATGTCTCTTTTCCAAGTTCACTGCCAAAATGACAGGAAAACTGAAGGCGGAATGTACTGAGAACACACACTGGCTGAATCGCTTCATTGTTTTGAAATATTATAGGCACTTACTGTACAAACTACGTATATACTCAACAATCAACCGTCGTCTATGAAAAACCTGGAAATGTCGTATATCGCAACTTGATCGAGGCACTGCCCGAACAGGGCTAAACATGTAACAACGAACAGAATGTCCCCCATCTCTAGCTTGTACTGATGAACGCACAGACAGGCTGACAGACATCACAACCATAGGCAGAGGGAAGCACACAGACTCTGGCACACCCAGCCCATTCCAACAGTCTGTGTAACCTGGAACGACCGGACATTACAAGAAAAGTAGTTTCCTGTAATGAAGTGTTGAGTGATGAAGTGACAGTCGTCTGTCAGTTGAGCTTCATGAACATATGTGGACATCACATGCAAAGTTAGTTCTACAGGTGTGCTAAACATGAACACACATTCAAGCAGCAACACACACACACACACACACACACACACACACACACACACACACACACACACACACACACACACACACACACACACACACACAGATACAGACACTGTCCAATGAAAGATAGTGACCAAGTAACAAAGGTACTTGAGTAAAATTTACCAACAAGTCACTCGACAACGCTTGTTTGGTAAGTTAATTTACCAGTAAAAATCTTGAAAGCTTGAAACAGTCTCAAGCACTGAACCAGAACAAAACTGTACAAAACCACAATGAAACAATCTTTAACCCTTTGCCTGTCAAATCCTCTTACCTCCAATGAATAACAATGAGGGAGTGAACAACTTACGTTGTGACCAACAGACAAAGGGTTAAATTCAACCATCTTATTTACCTCTTCAGTTCCTTTTTTTTTTCCGCCCCCATTCATACCTTCCATCACTTTGAGCAAAATTGACCAGAAGTACTTTCTAGAGCTCTTGCTTCATGGATGTCATTTTGAAAGCTTGTCTGACTTTTTTGTTTTTTTATTTTAGATCAAGTAGTTTTCAGTATACATGCTCATCACACATTTGGTGCCATGAAATAATCGATGCATAGAAGAAGCCCCACAAAACTGCTGCTTCGATTGTCAGTGCTGATGACCAAGGCAACAGTGAATGCATGAACTACTGGCAGCTTTGGGTGTAGCTTCTTTCAGACCCATGCTAGTCTACAGTTAAATAGACAGTGGTCCACTTTCCCCCGTGAATGCTGCTGACAGATGCAGAACTTCACTCCCAGCATTTGAAAATCATGAATGTGAGGATAGTCAGCAACTGCTCTAAAATGACTTGACTTGATTCAGGGAAACAGTAATTTTACTTGGGATGCTAATCAACCTTGTCACTGCTGGCTGGTATACTAATTACTTGCAGGGCTTCCTATCTGTGAGAACTACAATGGGAAAAACGTCCTGGCTGACTGTAAAACAACAGATGCAGAAGTGGAAGGATGTTTTGAAAGGAAGCAATTGGACATTTAGAAAACGGCCAATGTCAGATGCTGCTACGAAGCCCAGCCATAAGGCAAAATTGAATGTGGTGTTGGCTTTATCATGCAACTCATGGAGCAATTGTCTTTTGGATGTTTTATCGCTGTTATCGATATGGATGATGAAAGGCTGTGATGGGAAAGTGTCACAAACATTAACCTAAACAAGTACAAAGTACTGAGATTTCACACTGTCTCCCCGGTAGCTGCACCATATACTCTTGAGGCACTCTAGGAAAACCATTTGTAGAGGTTGACCATCAGTCCATGTGTGTCAAAGTCTGTGAGAGTCACCATGGAAAGTGGTGTCCATGGTTCCAAAGCAGAGCGGATCGATAATTACACAGTCCAAGCGCTCTCTGTCTTTCTTCATGGATCTTTCAAACATGCAACATGCACACTGGATCACCACAGCACCATCATATCTGGAGGGTGATCTATACTAAATTCACCTTTAAGCAGCACAAGATTCTGCAAAACTACCCACAATGAGAAATTAAGGGTTGCACCCTTGCCACTGTTTCTGGTTCCAATGCAACAAATTATTCTAGTCTGACAGCCTGAGAGCGATGGCTGACACTGACAAGACTGATGACCCAACACTCCAAACAACCAGCAGCACACACAAGGAACAATTTCAATGATATGTTGCAAGCAAGCGATTCAGCTTAACATTGGAATTAACTGTTCTCAGTTCTTCAACAGCAGCACCACTTCCACAGTTTGGGAACAGCGCACTTCTGGAGCATGTGCAGGTGGTCTCGAAGAAGAATAGGCTTTCATGCTTCATCCCCAACCCTGCAGTGCCTTCGAGGAGAAGCCCACAATATCATGGTCTCGTCCCTCCTTGCTGTCCAGCCTCATCTCCACTCCAAAGAATCTTGAAGGATCCGCCTGAGCTTGATCCTTTAAAACTGCCTGCGACCCGCCGCCTCGGCTTCTCAATTTGCACACCTGAGGAGCAATATCGTGAAAACAGTGATGCTGTTATCTTCATGAAGCACTGTCACAGCCCGGTTTGCCCTGGCACAGTCTGAGCTGGCACATGTGTAGTCCCAGAGCTCCAAATGAACACCCACGTGTGTATCTGGACATAAAAGCTATCACAGTATCATAAAGGCCAGGGCAGGTCGTTAAAGTCAACAGGTCCACCCAACCCTGCGTCTGCCTCCAACAAACTCATGAGGAAAGCCAGAGCAGCTTCATCATTGCCATCATTTCCAGGGTTCTGTAAGCTGTCCATGGTCTGCTCTTCCATGACGTTCTGCAGCAGTGACGTGCCTTCTGCAGCATCTGCAATCAGACAGTCATCATGAAAGTAACATAAAACATTCTACCTGAACTCCAACTACAGTCGGGACAGTGTGTTACATTTTACTCCAACATGTCTGCTGTCAGATTTTCCGTGGCAACCTGCTGAAGGTGATGTCAAAGTACATCTAAGCAACACTTCCCCTCACTATAAGATGGTTCAGCCCACATGATGTAATGCCCACATGTCTGTCAGTGTCCATCTTTCACAGTTTTTAAATACAAACTAAAAACCCACTTCTTCCAGGCAGCCTTCTCTCCCGCTTAGTTAATTAGCTGTGAAATGGTCTTTGTTGCTTGCGCAACTCTATCCGTCTGTAAATACCCCCCCCCCCCCCCCCCCAGCTCATTTTATCAAGATCCCAGCTGTATTTCATGAAAGTGATGCGCGCGCGTGCATGCATGCGTGCGTGTGTGCGTGTGTAGCTCCATGTGTGTGTAGCTCCGTGTGTGTGTGTAATTGTAGAGCGCTCTGAGCCAGCATCTGCTGGGATAATATGCTATATAAAAGCAATTTATTGTTATTATTATTATTAATGTTACAAAGCGATCCAGGCAGCTGGTGCCACACATATGATAGTAGCGTCAGTGTAGAAAGAGTTAAAAGTAATGGCTTACAGCAGTAAAGATGCTCACAATAGGCACAACCGACCTCAACCTGTCCACCTCTAGTAAAACACTCGTACTGATATATAAGAAAGTGTAAAGTGCATCCACTACTGGATCAGCCTGTTCGTTTAGTGTATAAAACATTTGGGGCAAAGTTAATGTTGACTGCAATGACAGGATGTCATTAATCATTAATCATATTGAAATATAAAGTGTACACTGAAACACAAAAACACCCCAATTATCATAGGTGGCTCTGCCATGAGAAATGTTCTGTCATATAACACTTATGAATTAAATCAAAATGATGTAGTCATGCCCAATGGGGAAATCTAACAACTTTAGCAGCAAGGAAAATGAAATACGAAGACAGACTACTCCCACACATACCTTGTGAAGTGAGTTTGACGTTGATACCGTTGTGTGATGTGGCCACCTGTCGGGTGGAGTCCCAGCGGGTGGCGGTGGCAGTTGCTGATGGAGGCCGAGGTGGAGTGGCTGACGATGATGGTGTGACAGTGGCTGATGCTTTGGATGAGGATGCCCGAGGCTGTGAACATAAAATGTACACTTAGCAATCCACTACAATAGTATCTGCACACGATGCAATTTTCTGCACTCACAGGGCTGGAAAAAAACACGCTCATCCCATTAAATCAGCTGGCAGGAGAGACTCCAGCAATTATACGAAAGGCAGGGAACAGAACGAGGACCTGAGTTTTATCAAGCATGCAGCGTGATCACCATTCTTACGTCAGTGTTTAGCAGCCTCAATGGAGAAGGTACATAGGCAACACAGGCACCAGCATGTGCACAGAAAGCCATGCTACCCACGAGCAGTTTTACAGCAAGTGCAGGGCTGCCACATTTGATTTGCCCTGAAGGAGGGCAGCTTTCACCCACTGACCTCTAGGGAATGACACTTAACCCCACCAGTGAGCATGCACGGAATGATTTGTGACCTGAACATGGTTTGTTACGCAGCAGGTGCTAGCAATTGACCAGCAAATTCCCATATCAAATTACACTTTGACTGGCAAACCAATCTGCCCACCCGCACCCTTCAGCATTCAGTCCATACATCTAGAGGGTAATTTTGTGCAATCTAAAGGAAATTACTGGCAACTCGGGTAAACATGGCTTTGACAAAGTAACCTGAGTGCAGGCATTGCTCAATGCAAAAACCACAGACCCATGCAATGCTACGATCCTGTTAATTCTCACTTCCCTTAATAGTCTGCAGAAATCTGAAGTGTGTGCTGCGTTGCATACATATATACAAGAATCCAACCAGAAATTGTCCTGAATAAAGGGACACAACCTTGGAGCGAAGCAGAGCCAAACCCTGGTCGCCCTAACGTTGAGTGAGTTTGACCCAAGCCATACGCAGCATCAGGTATACTCCAGGATTTCACATATTATCACCATGTCTTACCTGCGCTGGAGTGAGGAGGATATCACTGCTGTCAGCGGGGGCCAGAGGAGGTTTGCTGAAATGGTGGGGAAAGAGTTTAATCATTCATGTTGTTACATGTTAACTTTCACATGCATTTTAATTACCTTTCCCAAGACTTTTCCCAAGAGACCATCCCTCACTAGCCAGTCTGCTTTCTACACACGACAGTATAATTTAAAGTCTATTTGCTCGGCATCAGTCTGATTTTTACTACTCTATGCAGATATCATTCCACAAGTTAACTTACTTCAACTGCTCCATGCATTCGTCTGCAATCTGTTTGCCGATGCGTCCCGCTCCTGGCTTGGTGCCACCAAGCAGACCTGGAATGAACATGCTCTTGGATGACTGGGAATTCTCACCTGAAAAATGAAAACTACACAATCAGGAGAGTTAATAACTGAAATACGACTTGCACTGAGATGTAGCAGAAAAAAACTGAAATATAGTAAGTATATTTCAGCACAGACTGAATTCATGTTATGCAAGGGACCCTTGTGACGAACACATCCATTACAAAAGCAGAGAACTGAATGATAAAAGGATATGGATAAAGATATTAGATTAGTAGCAGCGCATACAGGAAGAATTTGACTTATTCCCCAAATGTAAGAGCACAAAAAGTCAGAACAATCACACACACTCATACACCACAAATCACACATACTCAAACTATAAAACTATTACACGGTCACATGAAATCATTGTGCTGACACAGCAGGCAGACTGAAGTACCAAGAAACGGTGAATTTCTGTAATGGCAGAAAGTAATTTGTTTAAGGGATGCACAGGATATGAAAGGTGAGGTAACAACCCACACACCTATCAAGTCAATGGGTGTGTAGTCGTCCTCTTCAGGTATTGACACCGACGGCTCTATCGCCTGACCAGAGCTGGACACCTCTTGAACTCTGCACAGACAAAAGACAAATGTTTGCAACAAGTGCTATGTTTTACATACACACACACTTCGACTTAATGCCACTAACTTCATGTCACTTAACATCTATCTTCCATTCCTTTCTTTCCTTTGAGCCAAATGAAAATGTTTGACTTACTGCACAACAGAGTTAGTTGAGACAATGTACTCCACTTCCTTGGTCCAGGGATTACGGAAGCCAAAGCAGGTGGACTTGAGATGTAGGAATTTGCCGTCTTTCAATTTAAACCTGTACACATCTGTCTCCACTTTCTCCTTTGATGATAAAACTGCACACACAAAAGATGATATGAAGAGCAAGCCAGATATTCACCTTACTGATATATATATATATAGGTCTTAGGAGATGTGTGCTTTGTATGCCATTGGACAAGTTCAATATAGGGCAAGGCAGACTTGTCCAACGGCATACAATTTAACAAAGCACATACCTCCTAGATCTAGGGAGCGCTCTCAGCTTTACTTACTTCCCCTACTTTCTAACTGATCTGACTGAGCGCATGTTTTTGGCTTTAGCGACACCTTTGTTCCTATTCTATATTAGATTAGTAGCAGTGCTACTGTATATATAACACAAATACTGCCTTTATACAGAAACAGTAAGAATGCACAGAGTCAAATTTCCTGAAAGCTTTTTCCTGGCAAGGCAGTGCTTGCATGATACATGTACAACACTCAAGGAACCGTATAGATGTTCATCATATTGAGTCTGTGTGAATATAGGTCAAGGATCACAACGAAGATCAAGTGAAATATACTGCGGCTGTTTTTTCACAGGCAAAAGAAACGCAAAAGCACAACTGAGACTTCAATCTGGTAAATTCTTGAAAATGATTCATGTTTTTTCCACAAAAATGAAAACGAAACAAATTCATCTGATATGAAATTCGTCTTTTAGAGTTTAAAAAAAAAAAATTGCGCAAGTCAGTGGCTTTCAACCCTTTTGGTTCAGGTTGTGCTGAAAGTCAGTACCGTATTGATCCTCCACGAGCAGTAATCACCACCCTGCACCTCCGGTACATAAAGCGCACCAGACTGCTGGTTTGCTGCTGGGGAACCTGGACCCACACTTGTGCAATGGCTGCACACAACTCAGCTGCTGTACGAGGCCTGGGAAGGAGAGCATTGAGCTTTCTCTGAAGGGCATGCTCTATTGGGTTTAGATCCGGCGACAGGGCAGGATGGGGCAAGAGACTGATGTTGTGATGCAGGAAGTCCTGGGTAACACGTGCTGTGTGGGGGCGGGCATTATCCTGCTGGAACAGGTGGTTACGGTGCCTATGGAAAAATGGCACCAAGCGGGGCTGGAGGACTTGGGCGATATAGCGGTCAGCATGGACGCCATTCCCATGACTTTGACCCACATTCTGGAAGAACACTGGGCCAACTCACCGATTCAGGCCGATGACCGAAACCATGACACTTACATCTGTTGTGTTGCATGATGTTGGCCTCAGCAAACTGCTCTCTGCGCCTTCTCCAGATCTTTATACAGCCATCCGAGTGATCCACACAAAAACGCTTCTTGCCTGAGAATAGGACCCTCCTCCACTCCCTATGACGCCAGTTAACGTGCTGCTGGGCCCATGCCAGACGGTGACGGCGATGCTGAACTGTAAGGGCAGGACGTTTTGCGGGAACATGGTTTTCCAGCTGTGCAGCAGCCAGACGCCGGCGCACGGTTCGATCACTGACTAGCCTCCCATGCACACCTATGGTGTTTCTGGCGGTTTCACGGTTGTCCCGGTAGTGCTGGCGCGGGCAGCTGTGGTGATCCTTGGCCTGCCACTCCTACCTAAGTCATCAGTACTGGGGGTGGCATAAAACAGTGCTGAAGGCGATAGATTGTCGTGACATTCACACCAAAAGTCAAGACAACTTGCTGCCGCGTCTCACCAGCATCCAGACGACCAATAGCTTGTTCCCGCTGGGCATCCAACAATCTTGGCATCATGACTAGAAAAGAACTGTGCGAGTTTTGGCCCGACTGTGGCCAGTGTATAACCTGACAGTGCACTGAACAAAACTCCTGACATGTCCAGTTTCTGCACATGCAGCAAGTGCCCGACACAGCAGGCCGTAACCCACTTACAGAACTGCTCACCCATGACCCAGTTCACTCTCAACTCGGCACTGACCAGGCTTGTGGACAAGAAAAACGTGTGTTGTGGGAGATGATAACATTTTCCCATTTACTGATATGTTTGTTCACATTTTTATCCAGTGATAAAACTTTTTGCGTTTCTTTTGCCTGCGAGATCATGAGCGCAACATACCCTTCCGGTGAACGGCCCCCATGGCTGGAATGTCATCCTGGTGATAATACTCGTACACAGACGTCCCTAACAATTCCTGAGGTAGGTAGCCCAGAATCACAGTGGCTCTGTTGTTCAAAAACAGATCAGAGTAAAACACTCAAATACAGCAAAATAAAAAATAAAGTAAAATTTTTAAAAATCTTTTCACACATGCATTCTGCCCAGCACCTAGAGAAAAAAAAAGAGAAATGTCTCAGAAATCTGCAACACTCCGCTGTACCTTGAAAATAAAGACTAGATAAATCTTGATCAGACAAAACTACATGTATTTCATTACTAGAGGTAATACACACTGCTACACTGTCGGAAAGACGTCACATTTTATGCATTCCCAACTGTACTGTATCTACTTTCCCAGGTAAACATGTACCAGCAAAATCAGAAAACAAGGAAACTCAGAATCACAACAAGCCATACTTTACTCCCCTCAGTTTCTATAGCTAGACATGCAATCACAGGGCTCCCTAAACTGTGCGTCTGTGCGTAATTTATGCACTAAAGTAAAAATTTACGTCCTAAAAAAAATTCGAGGGGGTACGTTGAAGCACTATGAACGCGATCTGTGCTTAGCTTGACGCACTACCTCTGCACTACCGTGTGTACGCCTATAGGCTTGTTGTGATCGAGTGAGTGTTCTCCCTTGCATTGGCCACGTTCAGTTCGGTTCTGTTTTACGCTCGCAGGCGTTAACTGTCTACTGCTGCAGATCGGCGGCTACTACAGCCACTCGCGCGTAGTGAACGTGCCCCATTTTTTTCCGCTTCTGGGCACTGAAACACCCGGCGTTGGCCGTGCAATGTCGAAACCATGGACGTAAGGTTTTAGAGTCAGTGCTCTTGCTACCGATCGGATTCGCTTTCTCTGTGACGAATCATGCCACCGAAAAAAGTGAAAGTTCAAAAGACTAGTCTATGGACTTCAGGGCTCCCTAAACTGTGCGTATGTGCGTAATTTACGCACTGAAGTAAAAATTTACGTCCTAAAAAAAATTCGAGGGGGTACGTTGAAGCATTATGAACGCGATCTGTGCTTAGCTTGACGCACTACCTCTGCACTACCGTGCGTACGCCTATAGGCTTGTTGTGATCGAGTGAGTGTTCTCCCTTGCCATGGCCACGTTCAGTTCGGTTCTGTTTTTGGCGCGCAGGCGTTAACTGTCTACTGCTGCAGATCGGCGGCTACTACAGCCACTCGCGCGTAGTGAACGTGCCCCATCTTTTTCCGCTTCTGCGCTCGAAACTATGGACGAAAGATTTTAGAGTCAGTGCTCTTGTTACCGATCGGATTCGTTTTCTCTGCGACGAATCATGCCACCGAAAAAGTGAAAGTTCAAAAGACTATGGACTTTTTCGTCAGTGGAAAAGTTGTGGAGGGGCTCGAGCCCTCGCCCGGCAGCGGGTGCACTTCAGCGTCGCATAGCTACGATTCAGACGTCGCATCAGAGTCGGCACAAAGCAGCAAAAAGTCAGTTTCCAACTTTCAAAACTGAATTGTACCCACTTCATTTAATTATGTGATTTGAAGTTGATAAAATTCAGTTTTGCACACACACACACACACACACACACACACACACACACACCTGTTCAGCAGTATTTACTGAATTTATAATTCCATGCACTAAAAACTTGAGAAATGATTCTGACCCTTTAAAAATTGAAAGTGGAGGCACAAAGACCCCCTAAAATTTTGAACTGGGGGTCAGTGGACCCTTTAGGTCTGTAGCTTTTAGGGAGCCCTGTGGACTTTTTCGTCAGTAGAAAAGTTGTGGAGGGGCTCAAGCCCTCGCCTGGCAGCGGGTGCACTTCGGCGTCGCATAGCTACGATTCAGTGACTGTGACAGTGTGTGTGCATGTAACTAAAATGAACATGGTAACAGTGCTTTTTAATCTAAGCACAGAAAATGACTTCAACTAATAGTGAATATGAGTTAGTGTACAAAACTGAATTGTACCCACTTCATTTAATTATATGATTTGAAGTTGATAAAATTCAGTTTTGCACACACACACACACACACACACACACACACACACACACACACACACACACACACACACACACCTGTTCAGCAGTATTTACTGAATTTATAATTCCATGCACTAGAAATGATTCTGACCCTTTAAAAATTGAAAGTGGAGGTACAAAGACCCCCTACAATTTTGAACTGGGGGTCAGTGGACCCTTTAGGTCTGTAGCTTTTGGGGAGCCCTGAATCGTCAACTGCTACTCATGCATGAACAAATCTAGATGTTATCACTGAAGGCAAAGCAGCTTCTTGCATCAAGATGGCTTTGGACAGCAAGCCATCCACCCAAACATAATGCTGCTACATTTGTACCAACATAATCAACAGTCACATACATTTGCGAAGTGGAGATGCAATAACAGTTAATAACAGTTGTAACAGTACACTCAGTAACTATACTCTGTCTCCATTCAGCATTCTCTCATGCTAAGCAAATGAGAACAAACGGGTATGTCTACAGCACATAGCAGCATACAGACATGTCCTCGGCCGTTTGGAAGTTTAACGTCCTTTTCCACCACGTATGGGTGATATCAAAGACGGGGCAACAAGAAAAAGGCCAGCAAAAATATTTGGCCCCTGCCGGGATTCGCACTCACAACCCGAGCATTGAAAGTCCAACGCTCTACCATTCTACCGTTCCGGCTCCCCCATACAGACACAACAGAAAAGAAGACAACATATCACCCGCAGTAAGCTGTAACTTAACCAAGGTAAGAACAGTTAGAAAATACACAGGACACCTCTAAATTGGCCCAAAGCGATTCTGAACATGCTCTACCATAACACCGCCTATTTTACCTATAAATTAAGCATGCTGGCAGACAAGGCTACTTGCCAGTCAAACTGTCATTCAAAATGCGGTATGTATATATATACTGGTTGCAAATTACCAGCGCCCACTGCACGTATCAAATTACAGCTTACATGGCAAACTGTCCTTACATACCAGCAGGCTTTTAAAGAACCAAAGAAGCACACACACATACAGAACCAGAAAACAGTATTCCTCACCTCTCATCTACATAGGAGAATTTGCCGTCTATACTGTGCCGAGACATGTACTCCATAGGCCGCACCTTGATGTGACCCCGCTCCTCAGCAGGAAAGGGGTTAACACAGTTTTGCACACGGCCCACTGCCACAAGGCAGCTCAGGCTACAACTGTCACTATCAGTCTCATTGTCATCTTCCAAACCGATTTTTGCTGTCGACCACGACTTGAGGTAACCGGTACAGTGAATCACCATGAAGTTTTTGGATTCTGTCCACAAATCATAATACTAGTCAGCACAGCACAGCATTAAACAACAGTACATGCGCAATTTAAGAATTTGGAACAGGAATTGACCAACACATTTTATATGCAGTTACACATTGTTGACAGAATAGCCTCAGAGCGATTATTAGACACAACAAATCACATATTATTATTTAAGTATTTTAGTATTTAAAGACGTGATTTCAAAATGAGAGAGAATGACGTAATGGCCTTTTCCCTCAAATGATGTCAATGCTTTCTTTCCACGTTTCTGTCATATCAAACTACATGTGCTTTCCTCTTTGTAGTGTCTGGCAAGTAAGTTTGCCAGACCATGCCCTATGTTGTGCTTATTATGCCACTACACACGATTGGCTGAATTCTGGGGGCTGGCCCCTGTTGACTGACAGGAGTGGAGTCATCTATTATGCCAGATTAAAACATGCACATGACTTAATTCAGTTTATCAAGCCTCACAAAGCTTTTGGTTTTTTGCACTCTGCCATTTCTCACCTGAGCGCCGTTTGCGATGGTACTGTGATTCTACCGGTTCTTTTTTCACTTTGACCGAGGTGTTCATGTCATGGGGTGCCTTACTGCTGCACTTCATCCGACAGAAAAACGAGCGCCTCGCCCCCGAACACAGCTGCGTCTGTTTCTGAGGAAGCTCCGTCTTCACTGGCATCATGGCTGGATATGATTCAAACAGACCATTTGTTAATTTCAAGTGAATTGAAGCAAATTAACCGTGGTGGTGCTGAGAACAGAACATTAAGGACTACTTCTATGGTTTTTACAGCATAGACAGATTAATTTAGCAAGACCAGGGTTAAGAATTGTATAACGCTGGTAGGGGGTGGGTGTTCGGGGTTTAACGTCCTTTTCCACCACATACAGGTGATATCAAAGACGGGGCAAGGATGAAAAAGCCAGCACAAATATTTGGCCCCAGCCGGGATATGAACTCACGACCCGAGCATTGGAAGTCCAACGCTCTACCATTCGGCCACCCCAGCTCCCCTGTAAAACGCTGGTAACTCTTCAAAACATCTCCAGACAGAGCACAACATACCGTACCCGCAACTCATTAAAAGAAAAATCTTCAACTCTTAACAAATCTGAAACTCTTTAAACTTGACAAAGAGCCCTGGGCAGGCAAAACACTACCAAAAATAAAGGTCATAGAGACTATGTGTAACTACACAAAATACTGTAAAAGGAAGACGCCGATGGATCAAATGTGCCAATTTTTTTGTGTGCGCACATGCATGCTTGTGGAGGGGGTGCATGCGTGTGTGCGTGTGTGTAAAACTTGTATCTGTGCACGTTTAAGAAAAGGAACAGCAGCAAGGAAGGGAGAGGGAGATAGATGGGGAGAAAGAGAGAGAGAAAGAGTGATACGCACTCTTTGCATCAATAAAGCGTTCCCGGGGTGTGAGATCGGAGGAGGACAACTGTTCTTTCACTTTAGAGATGTCACGAGGATGGAGGATGTCGAATAAACTCTGGCCAATCAGATCCGACTGCAACATAAATATTAAAACAAATCATTTATACACGAGTCACTCAGGATTCTAAGAGGCCGATCTAATGCTGAGTAACTCCTGAAGTGTAAAAAAAGAAAAGAAAAGAAGTGATAATTATTTGCCTTTGTGTTTGTAGGAGTGGCTTTTCTGTTGGTGATGGCACCGATGGTGTTTTGGGGGATTTTTTGTTTTGTTTTCTTTTTGGTTGTTCTTTTGTGTTTTTGTTTTGTTTTTTACATTTTTGTGTTGTTTTGTGTGCGTGTGTGCGTGTGCGTGCGTGCGTGCGTGCGTGCGTGCGTGCGTGCGTGCGTGCGTGCGTGCGTGCGTGTGTGTGTGTGTGGTTGTTGTTGTTGTTGTCCTTCTAATAGGGTAGGGTGGGAGTTAGGATCCTTGGTTATGTTACTGGTCGGTAATTGTATTCAACATCATTAATGTAAAGGCGGAAGTGCCATTAGAATACCTGCTGAACCACAAGGAAGATGAGCAAGATCTCTTCTACAAAAAAGCTTTATCGTGATTTTCTGCGTGTCACAATGAACAACAAAAATGCAACATGTTTCCAAGCTCATTTGGGGAGTGGGGGGGGGGGGGGACACATCCTCTGCTAATGTTTGACATATTCAGCATCCTTCAAAACAGATTCATATTCACAAGGGACACTCCCCAAGAATGAATAAATTATTTCTCAGTTACACGCGAAATCAGACCCAATATTTGTCACGGAAACGCAAATCTTGCACAAGGAAACACTGGGACAGGAGAGCTCAAAGAGGGCGGAACACAAATATTGGAACATTTTCCCCTTGCTCTTCCGAATGCGAGCAATGGCACAGAGCCCAGGTTGATCGGAAGCCAGTGCTGCGAACACTGCCCCCAAATCCTATTTACATGCCAAACACACCTAAAACTTGGCAACCTAGCATGGAAACTGTAAACAGAGATGGATGCCTTGTTTGTGTTTCACACCAAACGAACAAAATATCAGGCTTGATACTGGTGTCTGATGAACCCAGTTCATTTCCCTAAAAGTTGAATGCTGAAGAAATTCCACACGTGACAGTGAGCAGGAAAGAAATGTAACCCCAACTAAAGGCTTTCCAAGCTATTGTTTTACGCTCAGAAACTTGAAACTTTGTATCACACTAAAAAAAAAAAAAAGTTAAAAAAACCAACTTGTTTTAAAACCTGACAATGAGTGAAGGAGCAGAGTAAAAGAAACACCAGGCTGAATAAAACCACAGTAGGCAGTGCTGCAATACTGTCAAAACAGTCTATACAATGATAAATCTGCCTGCCAGAAGCTTTAAATCCAAGTAGAGCTAACATATGAAGCGATCTGCGCAGCTACAACATGCACTTGCTTCCATTACAGCCTCATCAGTTTCAGGATCAGAACATCTGCCTTCAGACAAGGACAGGAGCAAAAGTAATGGTTCACATACCGCTGTACGTTGTATTGTACTTCAAACTTGATTTAAAAGGGACTAATGCTACCATTTTTAGGTTCATAGGTCATTCTGGGCTGTCTTAGTGGTGTCAAGCTAGCTTTCAGGTTAACATTTATTCTGATGACAATAGTTTTTTGTTTTTTTTTCACCAATGTTCATGTTAATTGTCCACAAAGGCTTGTATATCGATCTCTATCGTGAAATGCTTCATTAAACATGAAGAATCACCTACACAACAGTCAGATCTGTGATTTCATAGATGATTTACTCCTTAGACAGACGCTGACCCCCCCCCCCCCCCCCATCCCCCCCAAAAATCAATACAACCCCCTAAAAAGATTCTCATTATTTTCATTTTGGTGGATACAAAACCGAATGGTATGCTGAAGGCGAACTGCACTTCGAACGCATTTTTCCAGGATCACAATACCAGGCTCCACCAAAAAAAAACCAACAAAACACTTTTTTCTTCCATTTTTTGGTTTTCCTTTTTTAATGCTATTTTTGATGTGGTTGTTGAACAGTTGTGGTTGAGAATGCCCCTGACGGTGTATGATCAAAACACACACTATATGTACTAGCACTGTGTGCCATTCAACTCCTGTGTGATCATCTTATTTAATAAATTTGATCTAATCCACTACCTAGCTCTCATCTGAGTCTCACTGTCATACTCCATGGTGTACTGACCTGAGAGTAATGTAGAATGTCCCTGACAGACTCAGACACGTACAATATCCGGCCTCTGTCACAGCCCACCACAAATAGGAAGCCATCCGCCACCTGTGCCAAAGGAAAATAATTAATTCCACATCCACTTTCATTTTTCTAGAGGGCTGTGATTCAAATGAAGTGTTATTTGATACCATACAGCAAATGAAAAACAACCAACCAATGAACTAGACAGGGCTTAAAATGGTCTGACCCAAAAAGAGGAAAAGTGTGTGGCATTTAGTGACGAGGTGAAAAAGAAATGAGTGCCTGTCTGCAAATCTGATGCGTTATGGTAGAAGTGTCTTGGGGCATGACCCCCTGGATTTTTTTTTTTATTATTAGACAATAATCTGTGCAATTTGGTGCATTTTAATTGGCATAATTTTAAATGCTTCTGAGAGGAAACGCTTTTTAAAGGAGGAAAAGTTTTAGATTTATACTAAATCTGTGCAACCTGGTGTGTTGTGGCATGATTTTAAGTGCTTCTGAGGGGATTAAACGCTTTTTAAAGGAGGAAAAGTTTTAGATTTATGCTAGAATCTGTGCAATCTGGTGTGTTGTGGCATGATTTTAAGTGCTTCTGAGGGGAAACGCTTTTTAAAGGAGGAAAAGTTTCAGATTTATACTAGAATCTGTGCAGTCTGGTGTGTTGTGGCATGATTTTAAGTGCTTCAGAGGCGGAAACACAGCTAGAGGAGGAAATCTGCCAGATGTTGGAAGATTTTAAGCCCTGACCAGAGCTAATGTGAAAGCCAAAGAGTAAAAAAGAAAAAAAAAGACAGCTGAGAACACCAGAAAAGGGTGTCAAACTGATCTTTTGTTTGTTGTTGTTTTTTTTTCTCTCTCTTTCAAATGGACAGTGTAAGTTGTGAACAAAAATTAATGTGTCTTACCAAAATACAAAATCCACACATGGTTAAAGTCAGTAATACAATTATACATGCAATACAATTTCTTTGGCATCTTGGCATCTTGTAAATTACAGTGATAAAGAATGATGTCCACCATCAACTGAAAAACCGTGCATAACAAAATAATAAAGTAACGTGTTGACAAAGTGGCATGTCCAATCAACCCTCTGAAAAACACTTTCTTTCTCTTTGTTTTCTTCTTCTTTTTTCTTTTTCAATTTCACTTATGAATACAGCCTAGTCCTGAAATCTATCAAAACTTGCAGATTAAACTGAGCCACATGTATGCATGGCAGCCAAAGATCAAGACGTGATACCCCTGAAAATGTGCAGGCATCAGGTTTCAGCAATTTTTAGCCCTGGTCTTGCTGCATTAATTTGTCTTATGATGAAAAAGCCACTGAGGTAGTCTGGAATATTCCGGGCTAAGCACCAGCAGGGTGAAGATGTCAAGGAGCCCTGGCTATGGAGGAAAATACCAGTATGCCTACATATCAGAATTTTACAGAGCAAATGGCTATGCCATCACCGCTTCACTTACAACAGGTATAATGTATATGATAAATCATGAACTAATTATGAGACTGATGGAGGTGAAAACATATACATGCATCAGGAAAAAAAAGAGGAAAAAATGGCCACAACTTACATTGAGAATAAGATGTTTAAGCTCATCATCTGATATGAAGGATGGTTTGTGACTCACTTCTGAGTACATCTTACTGGACCCTGGCAAAACAGACAGAACACTGTATTATTAGGAAAAAAAAGGTTTCTGAAGTTTATGTACAACCAAAGTATGTCATGGTTACAAGTACACACAACACACACACACACACACACACACACACACACACACACACACACACACACACGACTTAGTTCAAACTCACCTCGCACAGACTTCATGTGTTGTACCGCCATTCGCAAGACTGTCAATTTGTCCAGTTTGCGATTCATGGCACTACACATTGGAATCATGGCTGACAACTCAGTGATGTAGGAATTCATCTTGTCTCGGCGCCTCTTCTCAATCTCGCTATGGTTTTGGCCTGCAACAAGCAATGCCGTTCCTGAAAACCTCTACAACCTTAAACTGTTTTTTTGCTGTTCCTGTTTTGTTCTAATACTGGTATGTCACCAAGACAAAAAACGGCCAAAACGCCAAAGGTAGTGTTCACTTTTTTCCCTTTTTTAATCAGTAAAAGCAAATCTCACACACATCAATAAACCACAAGACACCCACACATTCTGAATAAAAAATTAAAAAAATGTTTGTGAGATCTCTTTCTTTTCCATTTCATATGTCTGTTTTGTTTTTTGCTCTCTCTCTCTCTCTCTCTCTCTCTCTCTCTTCTCTCTCTCTCAAATCCACTTCAACTTCATGAAAGCATGTATCACGGTGAGGTTCAATTTCAGCAAAATTATACAAGCTGGCCACATATAAAATAAATTGAACAGAACAAGGAGGCCTACCCTTAGGAATGACGCATATCGTTTATCTTAGATAATTTTTCAGCGCAGACAAATACAGACAAAATAAAATAATTCCCCTACTGCTTGGAATGGTAAATGAGGGACAGATTACATAATTTGGTTTCAGGCTGTTGTTGTTTTTTTTTTACCTTTAAAATAGTTTGTTGTTTGTTGTTGCTGTTGTTTTTTTGTTGTTGTTGTTTTTGTTGCTGCTGTGTTGTTTTATTGCTTGATTTTGTTGTTGTTTTCTTGTTTTAAGTTGTTTCTCTATAGAGAAACAACTTTATGAGACGGGGAAGATTTTGCTACGCGCAGCAGCAAGTTTCATTGATACAAAACAAGACTGTGACGTTTCTCCACACAATACTTACTTTCACGCACACAGTGGACGTAACGAAATCAGCGTCATAAACACTCGACGGTGCACACTATGCTGCTGCGTTCTTTTTGGCGGGAGTTGACGTGCGTGTGGAACGGATGTAATGATGGCTATCTGCTAAACCACCTCGCCGGATGGCTTTTACTTTGAGATAAAATGGGCAGTCATATTACTCCAGAGCTATTTTTCACGATTTTTAGCCTACTGCATTTTCAAAAGAGTTATCGCCGATTTTTAAAAATCGGTCATGTTACGAATTTTTTCGAAAAAAAATGGCTTCATTTTCTGAAACTGGGAAGATCATCCAATTATACTGCCTGTTTTCGTAGCACAGCTCTGTAGCTCTGACAGGTTTTGTGTAAGAAAAATATTTCCGAGGTAGGGGTGTGGTTTGCATATAAGGCCAAATATCTATGAAAAGACTCCTTCAAATTACTCATCATTCCTGGTATTTTTGTCACTTTGTGACAACTGCACATACGACATGAACTATTGCACTATTATAGGTTTAGTATTAAGAATAACAGAGCTTTTAGATAAACACATTTTTTCACATTTCTGCGAGAAGCGCCGGTCAAAAAAGTTCCAATTTTGCAATTTCGTAAGTACAATCCAAGGCACTTTAAGTCCACGTTTCATCAGCTCTCTAGATCTTCCAGATTTTATGTCAAAATTAATTCAGTCCCGGAAGTCACAAAAGCAACAAGGAAATCACAAGATATGTAGAAGTATCATCTGTCATACGAGCAGCGTGAGGCTGACGGCAAATGTTTGGTTCACAGACAAAATCTGCAAGTATCGTCACTGCTTCCGACATTTCATCAGCCCTCTACATCTTCCAGATTTCATGTGAAAAATAATTCAGTCGGAGAAGTCACAAAGCCAATAGGGAAATCACAGGACATAAACAAGCATCCTCAGACGATCTCAGTGCTAGAGGCTGACGCCAAAAGTTTAGTTCACGGAATTGACGTCATCTCTCTCTCTCTGTATGAACGACCTGCCTGAGGCTGACGTCAAATGTTTAGTTCACCGGAACTGACGTCTCTCTCTCTCTCTCTCTCTGGGGAGCCAGGGTGGCCGAATGGTAGCGCGTTGGACTTTCAATGCTTAGGCCGAGAGTTCTGGGGCCAAATAATTTGTGCTGGCCTTTTCTCGTTGCCCCGTCTTTGATATCACCCTTATGTGGTGGAAAAGAGCGTCAAACTCCTAAACACCCACCTACCCACCCTCATCCGCCTCTCTCTCTCCCTTCTTCCCACACCCGGCCCCCACCCCCAGTCACGTGGCCTAATCGGTCGAGGTCGTAGAGGATCTAGTGTCATCGGTAGAACTTGGAGAGGGGAGAACCGGCAACAATAACAACAAAACAGACAAAATAAAATGAAGTTTGGAGAAACAACTTTGTAGGACGGGGCCGTTCCTCCTTGTTTGTTGTTGTTTTGATTGCTTTTGTTTGTTTGTTGTTTTTATGGGATGGAGCAGATTTCGCTGCAAGCAGCAGTAAGTTTCAGTGATACAAAACAAGACTGTGACGTTTTTTTCAGCCAATACATACTTTCACGCACACAGTGACAAAACAAAACCTGTGTCATAGACACCTGGCATGCACACTACGCTGCTGCGTTTCCTTTTTACGGGAGTTGTGAGACTGTGTGTGTGTGTGTGTGTGTGTGTGTGTGGTGTGTGTGTGTGTGTGTGTGTGTGTGTGTGGGTGTGTGTGTGTGTGCGTGGCGTGCGTGCGTGCGTGGTGCGTGCGTGCGTGTGCGTGCGTGCGGCGTGCGTGCGTGCGTGCGTGCGTGCGTGCGTGCGTGCGTGCGTGCGTGCGTGCGTGTGTGTGTGTGCGTGCGTGTGGACGGATGTAATGATGGCTATCTCCTAAACCATCGCGTTGGGGGGCTTTTTACTTTGAGATGAACTAAGCAGTCATAAGCTCCAGAGGTAGGTTTCACGATATTTCACTTGTCAAACTTTTAAAAGAGTTGTCGCCCATTTAAAAGAAATCAGTCATGTTACATATTTTGATGAATAAGCTGTTCAAATGCCCTCATTGTTTAGAATTTGGAAGTTCATCCAATTATAGTGAATGGGTTCATAGCACAGCTCTGTAGCTCGGACAGATTTTATGGGAAAAAAAAAAACCAAGATTTTGTAGTACATTCCAAGGTATTCAAGAGGGGGTGCTAGCAACTCGGGACCTACAAATCTGAAACCACTTCAAAATGTTTTGCCAAATCTGAAAAGCCACAACTCAGAATGCAAGGAAAGCCAGAAAAAATTGACAAAGGGGGGGGGGGGGAGGGGAGGGGGAGGGGGGGGGGGGCAACGACGAGAGCCATTGCAGGTTTTGAAACTCGGCACAACGGCAAGCAAATCTAGCTTCCGCAAACTACGTAGCCGCCTGCACGCACCACCTCTTTCTTCTCCACGATTTTGCGGTTAAAGTGTTTCTAGTTCAAGAGGAGGCCATTGCAACTTGTACTCCGTCTCGCGAAAGTTCCACCTAACGAAAAAATCGGAATTCCCACCCAAAAACGTACGATTTTCTGCCAAAATCGGAAATCTGGGTTTATGTGAAATTTGAAATCGGAAATCCTGAATCGGAAATCTGCCACCCTGCAAATCGGAATTCCCCCCCCCACACCCCCCCCAAAACACGTACGTATTTTCTGCCAAATCAGAAATCTGGATTCAGGTGAAATTTCAATCGGAAATCCAATCTGAATCGGAACTCTGCCACCCCTGTCAAGTCCACGTTTCACCAAGCCCGTCTAGATTTTCCAGATTTTTTGTAAAAATTAATTCAGCAGGGAAATCACAAGAACATGGACAAGCATACCACCTGCATGAGGCTGGCATCAAATGTTTGGTTCACAGACAGAATCTGTGAATATCACTGCTGTCTCCGACATTTCACCATCCCTCTAGATCGTCCAGGTTTTGTGTAAAAATTAATCCAGTCAGGGAAGTCACAACACCGAGAGGGAAACAACATGACATGAACAAGCATCCCGTCTGTCACAGTGTCAGAGGAAAGGACCAGAAAAAAAATAGTAAAATTATCACAACACCCATCCTTAGGTGACAGAAGACCATGGACTGTGTGTGAAAAAAAAAAAAAAAAAAAAAACATGTTGGGCAGAAAAGAACAAAAAAGAATAGTGAAAATTAGCAATCACAACACCCATCCTTTGGTGACACAGGACCATGGATTGTGTGTGAAAAAAGTTCAGAGGGTTATGTTACGGCTTCTTCGTTCAAACCACCCGGGGCCTGACTTCCCAGGCGCTGAATAATGTGCGACTCCATGTCGCGTCTGTCTGTGGCGTCACCGTGCATAAGCCACAGGCCAGTTACTGTCATATTTAAGATGGAGTGGCCTGCAGAATTGAAATGCACGGCAACGGGTTTTATTCTGTTGTGTCTGGTGTCGGCGATATGTTCAAATGTTTAGTTCACGGAATTGACGCCATCACTCTCTCCTAACATTCTACATCCACTATAGCGTAGCGGGTCTAGTGTCGTTGGTAGGTTTTACACACTTGAAGAGAGAAAGAAAAACAACAACTGAAAACAACAAGCAACTAAACAGAAAAAATGGCAAATTTGGAGAAACAACTTTATGGGATGGGGCCATTCCTCCTTGTTTGTTGTGTAGGCTGGGTTTATTGGGGGATGGATTTTTCTTGGGTTTTTTTTTTTTTTTTGGTTTTTTTTAGGTGCGGGGGGGGGGGGGATATTGGTTTATGTGGGTTTCTTTTTGTTTGTTTGTTTGTTTCTTTGCTTTGGAGAGAGGGTGTAAAACAGATTAAGGCTGCATGGTATACGTACCTCTGGTGTTTTCTGGACTCAGGATCATTAGGATCAAAAGAGGCCGATGCATGTGACTCCTCGTCATCGTCACAGCTCTCAAACCCACTGCAACAGGCGGACAGTGTGTCATATGTGTCTCCCTTCTGCATGCTGATGAAACTGTTATGAGTATAGAATTTACAGTGCGGCGTTACTCTTACTGCCCAGTCAGCTTTTTTGATTTCCAGAAGCACATCATTCATTCAAGCATTTTTATAATATACCGACCAGAAAATCAGAAAGAAGCTGAGCGGAACAGAATCACATAACACAGATGAAAATGATCCTGCTCATGCAGACGGAGCAGTTGCAGGGTGTCAGACAGGGGGGGGGTAATGAGACAGTTGCAGGGTGTCAGACAGGGGGGTAATGAGACAGCAATTCAAATGAAAGTAAAGGAAATAATTTTGCACAAAGAAAACACCACCTGGGAAATCAAAATCCAAGAACACACACTCGCACAACAGCAACAAAGATAACAGCACAAAAGACATGAAGGCAGTGCCTTGATCAAATCCATGGTTTTACTTTTCTCACAATCCCCCAGCCACAATTTTTACAGGCTGTGCCCAACCAAAACATGCACATGTTGTTATTGAAGTACATATATGACCACTCCCTGTGCAGATGCATTTCAGCCACTTTCGCTCACAAAGAACCTGCCACACAGTGCGGGAATGCAGTAATTTGTTCTGAGTAGAAGATGCACCACTAATATTCTTTGTGTATGCCTGGAAGGACCCTATAGTGGACAAAGAGTCCTTGTACACGAACTTGTGTTTACTGCCCCTTTTAGATTCCCCCCTCCCCAACAGCTCTTACGTCTGTCAAGTCCTGGACCTGCCTATAAAAGGAAAACGTGTGTACTACTCACTCAACAGACGTGGAACTCCTCTTCCTTTTTCGGTCCATGCCTGGAATTTGAGTGACTGCCCCTTGGGCAGCAGTCGTCTGCGTCCCCGCCCGTGCCCCCTGATACTCCAGAGCGGGGCTCTCGTACGACAAAAGGAAATCTGGGGACACAAACACAAAAAAGGAAAAATTAGCACTACGTCATCAAACTCAAAACTATTCAATATGTGATCCAGAGCAGAAATAGAAATTGAATGTCATGTTTTCTAGCCAAATTCAAAGCTATGTCCAACCCAGTCATAATCACACCCGTTTTGTCTTTATCCTGACAAAATTACATATTCACTGCGTCAGATTTGTCAAGCTCTCTGTCCCTCTACAAGAAGTTGATTCAAACAAATGTTGAAGTTGCTGGGAACCTGTCCACTGCAGATTACAGAGATCCTGAAGCAATACTTAACAAAACACGCCCCCCCCCCCCAAAAAAAAAAAAAAAATCCAGCTGAAATTCATTGCATGCTAAACAAAGAAAAGACAACCATAAAACTTGAAACAGGCACTCAGTAAAGAAACAAATTTCTATCATAAAGTGAAAACACATAACTACAACCACTCCAACACACAGACACACCACGGGCAAAAGTAAACAACTCTTTGAGAATGGGAACTTTGGTTTAAACTGCCTTTCACACACAAGAAACGATTAGTACCCCTCATATGCAAAGGCTGCACATATCTACACACGCATCCCCAACCTCGCAAACCAAATAAAAAGAAAACAAAAAAAGATGAACGCTATAAAGGGTGTTTCTTCTTCTTGTGCTAAGACTATTACAAAATAGGGGGTTGAAGTGTTGGGGGTGGGGGGAACTGTAGACTCCATCGGCTCCATGGTTTTAACCAAAGCTAGCTAGCTTCTGCTCGTCTGGTGCATGGCCGCTACAAAATGGTCATGACCAGCACAAACCTAACTTGCACAACCCATCTTCACGGTCTTTTCACCTGTTAAGACAATTTGCGGACAGTCACAATTTCCTACATATGGTTTCTAGTTCTACTAAAGAAGTCGAAGACTGGTGGGGGTCGATATCCATTTACTGAAAGTGATGAACAGACGCAATCAGTGTTGCAAGCAATTCAACTCAGCAATATTCTCCATGAGTTCTGTTCATCCGGCCAAGCAATCTGAGACTAGTAAAACAAATAGCTCTTTTTTCTTCTTCTTCTTCTTCTTTTTTTCCCCTTTTTTTTTGGGGGGGGGGGAGGCGGCGGGCAGAGGGGGAAGTAGCACGCACCTCTCTCTCTCTCTTCTTTACATTTACAGAGACTGGAGGTCTGCGATCAAATTCTGTGTATATATAGGCCTGTGTGTGATTGAAAAGTGAATCGAAGCCGGTTGTGTTTCCTAAGAGCAATTGTAAATGTCTACATGACTGCAATAATCTAAGACTGTGTTTGTTTGGTTACTGATTAGAGAGAGAGGGAGGGAGGAAGGGAGAGAGAGAGAGAGATGAACAGTCCATGAGTTGTTTGTACTTCCACTGACACACAAGATGTCTCAAGTACAACTGTACCTGGCAATATCAGAACAGTGTGCATTTTGCATGGCATAGTGCATTTACTGGGTTGAGATAAATACTAAACAAGTTACTGTACATACGCATTTCAGCACGGTTATAATGGATTGCATTGGTTGGACACTTTCAACCTCAAGCCTTCCATGACAAAATCAACTACAACCACTGAAAGTATGTCCGCTGTAATATACAGCAGAACTTTTTTTTTATCAAAATCGCCTGAAGGACTGTGATGTGCACAAAAGGGGGGGGGGGGGGCATCATCTCAGATTTTTATCAAAATTGCAAACCTTAGCAAAACTTAAGCGTTGTGCCTGACAGTTCCTCCTACTGATGGGTTGACCGAAAACTGAACATGCATTGTACCCTGGGCCGACACATGACATGAATTATGACAGAAGCAGACCGTACAGTCTACAGGTTTACCCGACCACTCACGGCTCTCTCGTGCACACCGCTCTGTAGGGACAGCACGCAGACTCCTTAGGTGTGAGGAGATTGTTGGGGCTGAAGCATGAGCTGAGTGAGGGAGGTGAGGAGACATACAACCCTACATCAACCCCAGCGTGAGAAAAAGAACTCAACACAAGTGATGACTCTACCTTTCATGGCAGCAGTGCTCAGGACTGAACGGGTCAGTGGACAAGCTGTGTAGGTCCGTCACTGACAGCCGTTTCTCAGTAAGACAATCCGAGTGGTCAGTTGCAAGGTGGGTGATGCTGACAGGTGACCGAGCCACTGTCACCAGTAGGTCAGGGTCACAAGCCTAACCTTTACATCCACCTGAAGAGCTCGTAAACAAATTATTGTAAACACACCCCGCGCTCCGATCGGAATCGCCGGGCTACTGTGACACTGCCCACGGGGATAGCGTCTGATGTGCAGGTACCTGCCCATGGGGAAGGGCAGTGGGCGTGGCCTAATCTGCCTGCTTTTCCATCTTCTATGCACTACAGCTAAGCGGCTCGAACTGAGAGAGGGACAATGTACATGGACTAAGCTCTCTGGCTCTAAGTCACGATCACTCATGAAAGTATAGTCGGCGTCACAAGTAACCAACAAGACACGATTTAACTTCTCACCACATTGAAACTACGCAACGTAAAACACCCGATCTTTATCTTCTTCCAAGTTCGCACAATATCGCCAATAAAGAGAAGAATGGCCCAGTTTTTGTTGTTGTTTTGTTTGTTGTGGGTATTTGGTGTTGTTTTATTTGTTGTGGGTAATTGTTTTATATATTGTTGTTTTATTGTGGCTGATTTATTTGTTGTTGTTGGTTTATTTTTTGTTGGGGTTTTGGTTTTTCTGTTGTTGTTTGGGGGGTTTTTTTGTTTGGGTTTTTGGGGGGTTTTTGTTGTTGTTTTTGTTTGTTTGGGGTTTTTTGTTGTTGTTTTTGTTTGTTTTTTGTTTTTTTGTTTGTTTGGTTTTTTTTTTTTTGGGGGGGGGGTTCGTTTGTCTTTGTTTGTTTGTTGTTTTTGTGTGTGTGTGTTTTTTTTATCTGTTTTTGATTTTCTTGTTTGTTGCTTTTCCCGGGGGAGGGGGGGGGGGTTCTGGTCTTGTTTTGCTTCTCTTTTTCGTTTTTTGTTTTGTTTTGTTTTTTG
>JACVVK020000114.1:1362500-1435000 GCA_018292915.2 Batillaria attramentaria | reverse complement strand
AAAGGAAAAGCTGGGTACCCGAAGCTGAGTTCAGCTGACCACATAATGCGTACCCCTATTTCTGGACAGGTGAACTACCGACCACAAAATCAATGTCATAACCTCTACCCTTGACCTCCAGCATATTTCACGCTTCACTGACAACCAGACAGAACTGCTTCTCCGTTCACACTGGACGACTTCCCGCAACTAGAGGTGACAGAATTTCGTCCTTAGTGTTACGCGGTGATACTGAGCAAGCATGAGAGGACTTCAGCAGACTGCGGGAAAGACACAACCTGGTCACATGGTCTGTGCAAATGGGAGGGTTGTATCAGCGTGCTTTTGCGGGGTGTTGTTTATGCTGTGTCCTGATATTTACTGGTCGTCAATGACGTTGGTCTTTGTTAAACGACACCGCAGTCTCTGAATGTGACGACACACATATTACGTGTAATGGAGGTAAAGTCCATCACGACAATCAGGATCGGATCTGCTGTGTGGTGATGAACTCGCAATAATAATTCAGATGACTTCATTAGGGCGCCTACACATGAAGTGTTCATGCTCCAAGCGCCGTAAAATCATAGAAAACATAACCACGAAACAAAACACTTATACTGACATTTGTGAGTATACATTACATATATACATCAGTAGAACCAGTGATCAGTAAGCACACTTGACACTGGTGTAGATGAAACCGCAGATAGAAAGGTCAGTCATCAGATTTGAAAAGATGTGTGTTTAGTCAATATTTGAAGCTGGCACTATACTCAGTGCGTTTTAATGGTTCAGGCAGTCAGTTCCACGGTCAACAGACTCAGTCCAGCATTTGTTCATGACGTCTTTGCCAGGTTCAAACTGATTGTCTTCATCTTTCATCATCAACATTTTCCGTTCGGGTACTTATGCGTACTTGAAGGGGGAGGGGGGTGGGGGTGCAGAGCTACGGGGCGGGGGGGGGGGGGGGGGGAGGGGAGGGGCGAGGGGGGGGCACAGAGATGTAAATTCTGAAACAAGAAAGTCATGAGCAGCTTTCTATACTGGAAAGACGCACAATCATGTAGACCAATGTGCTGGACCAATGGAGCGACTAACTACAGCTCAACATATTCACATAACGGACTCGACACGCTCTGCGGTGAGTGAAATTGGCAACGAGAGAAAAGGCAACCTCTGCAACGACTGACGGCAATGCCCATCTCAAATCGAACAGACGCAAAATGGCGGGCTAAGTCAAGACAAATCAAGTCAACTTTGCTATAGATCTATGTAGCAGAAATGTCTCGTGACTGTCGTGCATAAAAACACTGAAGAACAAATATTACCAAACAAACACGGTCATAATCGTTGGAACACGTTTATTGAAGGTTCAGAAGCTTCACTGACAGAGGAACAAAGGAATTTCCGAATCTAATTTCTTGCATGCTGGGAACCTGATGAATGGGACACGAAGTTAGTAGCGATTTTAAGAGCACTCTGATAAAAATAAAAATAAAATTTTAAAAAAATCTCCTGCAAGGAGGGTGTAAGTAGTGAACCAATCACTTGGGCTGAAACATTCACCAGTCGCAACAGCTGTGACCTCGCCCTCAAAGTAGTGTTCCCAAACCTGCCCTCCAAACCATATCCTAACACACTTGTAATCATGCATTTGTGATACTCGAATATTACAACTCATAACTCAGCCCGAATAATCCAACTCAAATGTGAGGTTGCGTGCTTACTGGACCAGAAAAAAACGTGATTTTCGCCGGGCTGAGCTCTGAAGTGAACACGACAAAGCCTATCATCGCCAGGACTGACGACTAAAAAGAAGACGAGGGTGAGACCAAAACATTCGACGCAAGAACTGATTATAGTTGCTGCAATGAAAAAAAGAAGACGAGGGTAACATGTGAGACTAAAACATTCGACGCAAGAACTGATTATAGTTGCTGCAATAAAAAGAAGACGAGGGTAACATGTGAGACTAAAACATTCGACGTAAGAACTGATTATAGCTATTGCAATGATTAAACCTTCCAGTGGGTTGAAGCCAAAAATACTGAAACATTCCTAGCACTGTGTGACAAAGTGGCAAAGCCACGAGCGTATGTCTGCTGCTCAGATGCGCTAGCGTGGCCCGGAGGCCCCCCCCCCCCTTTTTTTTTTTCTTTAATTAGACTGAAATCTGTTCAGTTTGGTGCGTTTTGGGTCTGAGTGTAAGTGCTTCTGAGAAAGAGCGAGTCAGAATTTTTGTATCTAATATACACAATACATTGTAATAATAAATATTTCAAAAATGCTGTCCCTTTCCCTGTAGCACATAAAATCATTCTGGCACGGCTAGAGAGAGAGAGAGAGAGAGGAGAGAGATAAAGAGGGGAAACAAGGAAGTGCAGGAAACAAAGGTTAGAAACGGCGACAGCGGATGGTTACACCACGATCTGGTTTTTCCTGGCTAGTTTCTGTGAAACACAACACACTAGCACCATAGTGAGCTTTTCCGGAACGGGAGTACAGAAGTCAATGAGACATCGCGTCCGTAATTCTGGTGACCGTGAAGGTAGGAGTGTACCTGTCGTAATAAAGTTCCAGATTTATATAGAATATGCTTGATCACAGTCTAGTACTGTCATGCTCGATAACTATATACTGTAACGTGTGTGTATCACCAATGTACAGTACGTTTTAATTCTTATGTGTTTTGCACTGATACCTATGAACTGTACCTTTCTATTGTCATGCGTTTGCATTGATACCTATGTACCGTTTGTGTGTCGTGCCTACGTCCGTCCGTAGTTAGACAACTCTGTGTGTGTGTGTGTGTGTGTGTGTGTGTGTGTGTGTGTGTGTGTGTGTGTGTGTGTGTGTGTGTGTGTGTGTGTGTGTAAGTAGCATTAGCAACGGCAAGACTGAAAAGTGGACTACCAGACCAATGTCTTTTATCGTTGACAAATAAAGTTTCATTTCATTTCATTTCATTTCATGCTCAAGGCTGCTGACCCTAACACGTCTTACTACACACACACACACACACACACACACACACACACACACACACACACACACACACACACACACACACACACAAGCACGCACAAAATGAGCTTCGTCAGTATGTCGCTGCTTGAAGTGTGCGGATTAATTTGTCGCCTCCTGGTGTTCCGATAATTATCTCTCTCTGGTAGCCCGGCCGTCACCATCCGACCACGTGGAGATGAGCAATCCTCTCTCTCTCTCTCACACACACACACACACACACACACACACACACACACACACACACACACACACACACACACACACACACACACATCCCCTACCTCCGTCATCTTTTCGCTTCTTTTGGTTTTCATCACGCCGTGACATCTTTTGGATTTTACGGCAGACGGACAACATCTGAAAAGCACCTTCAAACCACGGCTTTGCTGTTATCTAAAATTAAAGTGCGTGCTTTTCAGAGAGGGTGAGTGGGTGTGTTTGGGAGTTTAACGTCCTTTTCCACAACGTAAGGGTGATATCAAAGACGGGACAACGAGAAAAAGGCCAGCACAAATATCTGGCCCCCACTGGGATTCGAACTCACGACCCGAGCATTGAGAGTCCAACGCTCTACCATTCGGCTATCCCGGCTCCCCGCTTTTCAGAGAGACAGAAACAGACACAGAAACAGAGAGCACAAAAACAGCATTGTACTTTTTGTTAATATTGTTTTGTTTTGGTTTTTTAATTAGATACTGTTTCTAATAATGACGTGGCAAAGACAAGCACTTTTCTTGTGATAATTAATTGACTATTTTGCTTTCCGTGTTCATCGCGGTGACCGGGTTCCAAAGCAAAATGCATAATATAATAATTAAATATTATGTATGTTCCTCTGGCTCTGAGAGTTCACTTTGTTTTTATTGTAATTTTTGTTATCCCGGACCAGCACTTAAAAGCGAAAAATTAACAGCGAAAGCAATGCCAGCATAAGCTGTTACTCAAATCCGCATTATTCAAAATTAATATATAAAAAGGTATCTGCAGCAAAGCAGAGGTACTGAGAACTGATATGAATAATATTTTCATTGACTTATTAATCGAAATGTCTACGTCTTTGTGATCACGGTTAGAAGATGAAGTAACATCAGTTTCTGTGGCGATTTTCTTTCTTCATACTAGTGTTTTATATTCGTTTCAGGATGGGGTTGGGGGGGGGGGGGAGGGTCGGCGGGTGGTTGGGGGGGGGGTCCGTTTGCTTGGTTCGCTATTTTTGTTCTGTCGACTGAGAGCTACTAACATACCCCCCTCCCCCCTCCACACACACACACACACACACACACACACCACACACACACACACACACACACACACAGATAAATCAAAAATTGCTTTGACGGGTTTTTTTTTTTCAACAATACATATTAACGCGAACAATTTCCTTTTAAGCAGACAAGAGGAGTTAATCAGCTAGGCTTTTTGAAATCTACCAAGCAACCGTGACAAACGTCGTTGGCTGTACCAACCTTTGGGTTCCGGGTAATACTCGTACCCACACGGGTAGGGCTGCGCTTCCATGTCAGGGTACATCCCCGGTGTAAGGTCTGCTGGAGGTGGCGTGATGGGGTGGTAGGGGTAACCATGGTTATACCAAGTGCCGGCCATATAGCAGGGTGGCGGGTAGGGATAGAATCCTGCCGACTGTAGGAACGCGTTTCTCTCCATCATCTGCCCTTGATCTTCACGGTAATGTGGGTGGCATCAGCCGATCGTTTGGCGTCAATCTCTACTTTTTCTTTTCCTACAGTTTCATTTTTCTCGCTCACGAAGCGATCGAACTCAAGTGTTCTTTTCTGTAGCGCTGTCCGAGCTATGGAGAAAGTCTGCTCCTTTTTCACGCCCTCAGGCCCCCGTCGTCTCTACGCACAAACACTGGTCGTTATGGCAGTGAAGATTGAAATGAAACAAGAAGCCCTGTAGGTGGAACTCAGACTTGCAAAGTCACATGACGCCTTCTTGCTGTTCCCAAGCACAGTGAGTGAGTGTGTGGTCAGTTACTCCATGCTATCGCCGATGTACCAAAATAATGTTCACGTATTTCGTCAGTCACAAATGAAATACCTGGATATCCATCGAACGTATAGTACATGCCAAAATCTCTTTCGTTTCAGACGGTGTACATATATGTTGCTGGCTGCAGGAGAATGGGGAAGTGCGTCAATGAACGTGGATTTGGATAAGTACAAGAAGAAAACTCTTATTCAGTTCGTACTAGTGACACAAGAAAATCCGTTCAGCAATGGAAAAATCATTTAAACCTGGCTGGATACGATTTTATTTTCTCGCTTTGATTCTGGCGGCCTTGATTTTTTTTTATTTCTGCAAAATTTTGCTTGCCAACTTTTTTTTCTTCTAAACTTTACGCAATTAAATTAGAACCCATAACTTAAAACACACCTAGCTGCCGTTTTTTTTTTTTTTTTTTTTATTAAATTCTTATACTTAGTAGGGGATTGATACAGAAGCAGCCCTCTGGTTTTCGTCAGTAATATACTTTAACCAACCATTCTTCAGCTTGTACGCACATCGGAGCAGTATTCCGCGACCAGACACCACACAACGTCGCACTGATGGATCATACGTAGGTTTAGTACGAACACAATATACACACATAGGTACTTGTAGGAAGTCCTGTCAGTACACCTGCAGATTAAGAGGGACTCTTTTTTTCCTCACCAGACACCGTCCCAGCAAGGAGTGCCTGCGGCAGACGTCCAACAAAGCGACGCGAAACACTAGTGCCAAACACAGGACATCTTACGGCCAGGGCCCGCCGCCCTGCGCAAAAACAGTGTCACAGGACTGGCCCAACTAGACGGAAATTGACACAGCAAACAGCTAATGCTTCCAAAACAAGTATTGTTTCAAGGTGAGAACAAATTGCCGCATGCCAAGGGTTCAACATCACAACCTTCTGTCCCTCAGGAACGGCAACGAGCAGACGAAAATAGTACCCGCTGCCGCTGAGGGGCACCGCTTGAAATCTCTGGTTCTCCCATACATACCCCGCTCACACGGTAAAAAGAACTTTTGTTTTCTGGGGGGGGGTTTATTGCTCTCTCAACTCGCTTAGTGACGGAATCAGCTGCCAGTCACCAAGAACCGATGTGAACGACAGCAAATGAACCCAAAATACTATCTACAGAGTGCCCTCATCAATCGACATCTTGACAATCGGCTATGTGAATCTACGTCTTGATTTGTATTCTGTGAAAAGTCCGAAATAGTTCTTTTCCAGCAGGTTCAATTAACACTTTCCTGATTACATTCCAAAATTAGACAAACTGTTTGATTGTTAAAAAACAAATAAAAAAAAACCACTTACCCAGTCTGTTAGTACAACTACGATCTTCAGAGGGGGAAAAAAGAAAAAGAAAGGAAGAATTCAGCTGCTTGGTAAAGTTCTTGTTTATATTTCCAGCAGTGAAACCCACGGTTCGTGGCTATTCCTGACATCGCTATCTCTTGCGGGTGGTGGAAGTGGGTGGGTGTTTGGGAGTTTTAACGTCCTTTTCCAACACTGAGGATATTACCAAAGAGGGGGCAACGATAGTAAGGCCTACAGAAATAGTTGGGTCCAGCTGGGATTCGAACTCACGACCCAAGCGTTGAAAATTCAACGCTCTACCATTCGGCTATCTCGGCTCCCCTCTCTCTCACAGCTTACAGCCGCTACTTTTAAAACACAAATGAAACATCAGAGAACTGGCTGAACTTTTCCAAACAAAATATTCTCCACGACACGATTTTCCCGGTGGTTATTCGTCGCTGCAAAATCACCATCCGTGCGGAAGCACCAAGCCGCATTTTTCAGCGTACAAGCCAAACCCTAGCCTTTGACAACCTGACCGGCCACCGGAAACTGAACTCGGAATGACGTGTTACAGTGGACAGTTCCAATCTCCCTGACCTCCAACGCGCTTAATTAGTCGAACACGTGAGAGACGAATTCATTTTCACCACCACGATTATTTTGCACCTGACGTCGCCCCCCTACGTAGCGTCTGGCGGACCCGATGATGAACTGACTAGATGGCGCTGCTGTTGTCGCCACACCTCCAGATTACACAGAGTCTGCTACAGGATGAAGGTAACGCCCCCTGTTGGCCAAAACACATAAAGCTGCTGGGGCGTAAACTGGTGCCCAGCTATAAAACACCACTTCCCTATCACAAATCCACAACTGCAACTGACCAACCAACAATCCATAGTGCTGACTAAAAAAACGTTGTCCGTTTCCTCTGGCCGTGTGAGTTTGTGTTAAGTATCCATCACAGTCAAGGATAATTATGTCATATGTGGCCGACCTTCTTTTTTTCTTTTCTTTTCAAAAAAACTACTTCATTGTCCATTTCGGGATATTTGGGCTGCTTCACCCGAGGAAAGCGCGTCGCCGCGGTGCAGCACCGCCCAATACCTAACATTTTTTTCAGTTTCGTTGGGGGAGGAAAGCCGGATAACCCGGAGACAAACCCCCGATGAGCAGCCCGGTAGCCAGGAAACACCGGTATCACATATCAAAAGCTCGACCTGGGCTCGAACCCACGCTTCATCGCTGTGACAGCGGTGACGGCCGTTCAGTAGCCGACGCACCATCTATTAGACCATCAATCACCCCTGGTAGTCTGTATGAACTGAATTAGTTTATGGACAATAGAATTATTATTATTATTATTATTATAGTGTTCAGCTGCCCTTCCCGCCGCCACCACTCTGGTGATGAGGACGGTCGGTGGTCTAGTAGTTAAGAGACTTGTCACCAATGCGAAAGGTCAGGAGTTCGAGTCCCACTCGGGGTAAAGAATTTTTCCTTCTCGTATGTGGCACCGTTCATTCGGGCCGATCGTCGGGGGTTCTCTCAGTCTCCGGGTACTCCGGCTTCCTCCCCCTCTGGTTTGGGAATGTTCAGCCCACAAAACTTGAAAAATAAATGCAATTCTAAATTCAGAAATTTAAATAGCTGAGCTGACCCTTCGCACCACGTGATTGTAATGTGTTTATGTCCTGTGTGTGAGAGAGAATGCGTGTGATTCACGTGAGCGTGCGTGTTGGGTTCAGTTCGCGGCGCTTAGAGCCGATTCATGAAATTGGGTAAAGCGCCTATACAATACTCATTATTATTATTAAATCCTAAATGTCAACAGGAAGTATATTCGGTTCCATTGCCAACACTATCTCTTCTTCCTGTTCCCGCTCACTAGATTCAGTTGGACAAGGACCGCGCGAGGTGAAAGCCTTAGATGCATGGAAGGAAGGAGATAAGTGACGGCGGCCGGCGATCTGAGGCTCATGCCACACGGGACACGTTTTTGTTCGAACAAACACTGAAAACGGCTCGGAACACGTCCCGGAGAAATAAGGGCAAAGGCATGTTGTAGTCACGTCACACGAGAAACACGCAAAACACCATGTTCCCTGATTGTTCGGACTAAAACCACTCCCGTGTGTCATCAGCCTCATGGGTTGGTCCACTGCTCTTGCATTTCGCGAGTCGGTTTGAGTTCGAACTCCACCCAAGACGAGAGGAGGAAATTATGTCAACACCAAACGTTGTCCGTTTTCTCTGGCTCTGTCTGTGTAACTGTCCATGTCCATCATGTCACAGTCAAGATCACATAAATGTGGTCGACCTAGCAGTCTGTCTGAATTGAATGTTGTTCAGTTAGGGCAGCTCTTCTCCCCCCCCCCCCCACCTGCCTATTAGTGCTGTCCCAAATCGCTCTAACCAACCATCCAGCATGAAATGATAATTCAAATATCTTATCACCCTTACTTGGGTAATTTGCTTCAATGGCGGAAAAAAACAACAAATAACACACACGCACACACACACACACACACACACACACGCACACGCACACACACACACACACACACACACATTGAAGTGGATACATATGTACACTTCTCTCTCCCCACGCACAAGTCTTTAACTCAATTCCTACCGCGTAAGTTTGGGGTTGTGCACCAGTGGCCTCCCGAGAAAAAAAATCATAATTAATTTATATCTGCATGGATTTAAATGTGGCTCAGTGGGAGTGTTGCATTTTTTATTCTACTCGTGTTTGCTACAGAATGGGTCGCCAAGGAACCGTTCATCTTGTCTGATTTTCGCATACAGCGCCAAAACTGGCGAAAAAAACAAAACAATAAATAAATAAACGTGCAATACTCGTGCGCGGTACAAAACGTGTTAACCTATAGACCACCGGCCGTTTCTCTATTTTTGTGGGAAGAACGAGAAGACAAACGCATTTTATCACTCAGTAGACCACTTACTGACTTAACGATCAAATACGATCATACCAGTGGTCACATCACCATGGTCACATCACGGTATGTACGTCAATCTAGAGCCGCTTTTTGTTCCATTACCTTCAGCGTCGCCCGGTAGTCCAGCGGTCCGCGTCAAAATGTCGTGTTTTACTACTGCTGCTCATTAGCTGGGGTTGGGGTTGGGTTTCTATTCTGGAAATCACTTACTAGGAAACAGCATGGTGAAACCTGACTCATCACCAAGCCAAAGAAGTATGATCAGCTGAAAACACAACCCATACTATAAGATAAGATAAGATAGATTTATTGCTTCTTAGTTACAATTAAGAAGAATTTGCTTTGCTTCTCTTGATAATAAAACACAATATTTATTGGTATACACAAACATACCATATAAATACATATACACATTCACACACTCAGTCATTGGCTAAAACACAATTTAAAGAGAAGAAGCTATATATATATATTTGCAAACAGACCTTGCACACTACTCACAGTAAGTAATAATAATAATAATGATGAGTATTGTATTTTACGAATCGGCTCAAAGCGCCGCGAACTGAACCCAACACGCATGCTCACATGAATCACACGCATTCTCTCACACACTGGACATAAACACATTACAATCACGTGGTGCGAAGGGTCAGCTCAGCTATTTACATTTCGGAATTTAGAATTGCATTTATTTTTCAAATTTGGTGGGCTGAACATTTCCAAAGCAGAGGGGGAGGAAGCCGGAGTACCCGGAGACTGAGAGAACCCCCGACGATCGGCCCGAATGAACGGTGCCACATACGAGAAGGAAAAATTTTTTGCCCCGAGTGGGACTCAAACCCGTGACCTCTCGCAGTGGTGACAAGTCTTTTAACCACTAGACCACCGACCGCCCCGAGCAGGGGGATATCGACATATAAACCTTCACACAAAAAAGGCTGATTCGCAGTATGCGGCGTCGTTTCAAATGGCAAATGACAGTAAATGGGGGACCTACACAATACTAGGGCACCTGAAACATGTTGTGAAAATGGACTGCTCATCCCTCCTAGTTTCCAAGTAAGACATTAATGACTCGTTGAAATGTTCATGTTTACCTTAACAATGAAATAAACGGGCTGAATGTCGATTGTTCCATTTTTAATGTCGATACCCAGGGATGGATTTAACTGGTAATTACTGGTAAAATACTGGTTTGAAAAGAAAAATACTGGTTGGAAAATCAGTAGCTGGTAGAACCTACCGGTTCTTATTTTGTTTGACTGGTTTCAAAAATAAAGGAAGAGAGAGAGAAAAAAGTCTCTGAGTGTGTGTGTGTGTGTGTGTGTGTGTGTGTGTGTGTGTGTGTGTGTGTGTGTGTGTGTGTGTGTGTGTGTGTGTGTGTGTGAGAGAGAGAGAGAGAGAGAGAGAGAGAGAGCCGTGCTGAGATGTAGTAGTGAGTGTATGACGCCTGTCATTTAATTAATTGACAAACACCGTGACAGTTACAGTTAGCAATTAACTTATCACTGCATTCGTCGGCAGATTTTCGGTGGCAAAATAAGTTAGATTTTCGGTGGCAAAATTAGTTATTGGTTTCCGTGACTGGCCTACCGGTTCGTGCGCCAGTAGGTTTGTTCACTGTGACGTCGTACCGGTGTGGAAAATGCCTAGCGCGATTACTGCGATACCCCCATTTACTGTGAGCAGTATTCTTTTTCCTGTCCCTTCTGCGAACGTGCAAGAAGCAAGGGAAGCAACCGATGAACGACAGTCGCCGCCCTTTCTTCCCAGCACTTGATCAATTGCCCTTGCCGCTTCTGGGGAAAAGCTGAGTCCGATATTTTGCCCGCAAGATCCGTCACTCCTGTCGATTTGTATCGTCCTCACGGCATCAACAGACGCACCAACAGTTAACCCCCAGGCGCCCATCGTCACATTTCCTCTAACGACGTCTCAGTGGTAACGGATGAGGATTGTGGGTTTGCAACGGAAAAAGTTTTACTGTGGACGCTTCGACAGGAACAGTTTGCCTGTGTCATCATAAACTTCGATGATTTTTCGCCGAATAAAAATCATGTTTTGCAAAGCACTGCGTCAGACAACACCACACATAAAAATTCAATCGGAGCGAAAACGTCCTTGACTCAAGTGGCACCGTTTTCTATTGTTGTTGTTTCCTTTGTTTGTTTTAGTTGTTGTTTGTTTCTTTAATGTTAATGGTTGCTGTTTTCGTTGTTGGTTTGGTTCGGTTTTGTGGGGTTTTTTTTTTTGTCTACATTTGTCTATTTCTTTGTCGCTATTCTTGTTTTAATGTTTGCTGTTCCTGTTTCGTTTTGTTTTATTAAGGTGGTTTTCGGGTTGTTGGGGTTTTTTGTTGTTGTTTGTTTGTTTGTTTGTTTGTTTGTCTGTGGGGTTTTTAGTTTGTTTATGATTTTTGTAATTCGTTTTTTAGTTTGAAAAACTTCACAATCAATTCACGACATATATTACAACGCATGACAACCACAATACAATAAGTGGGAGGTTTTTGGTTTTGTTGTTGTTGTTGGTTTGTTTGGTTTTTGGTGGGTTTTTTTTGTCGGTATTTTTTGTTGTTGTTTTTTAGCCATTGTCTGCAAATGAAAGCAGTGGAAGACGGTCGTTTTATTTCCACTAACTCCACATGCTTTCACTCAGAAACTCTACATCTTTCACTGAGAAATCACCCGCCGTGACGGGACCGCATGACAGACCCCGATGTGGGCAGCACGCTCGCCTGATGCTTTCACCACGCACCAGCAGACATAACTCCTAAACACGCACGTGCTCTGAACTCCGAGGACGTTTTCTACCGTCATGTCACTTCAACGGTGACGCAAAAGAAAAACCCATGGCAACAATACACTAACACAGACAACTGTCTGTAACTGTAAACTGCAGAACGGACAAAATAATGTAACTGCTAAACGGACCAGAGGGCAAATGAAGGTTACTCACGCTTCAACCTATGAGGCACGTGTACCCTTAATGACCGAAACAACAAAATACTCCACGACTCCATTAGCCCATCCAAACGCTGGCTGATGTTTTCACGCCAATCAGTCTCAGTGACATGCAGTTTATCATGGACAAAGGCTTCATTCGGCCCGACCGTCGAGGCTTCTCTCCAGGTACTCCGCCCCGCCCCCGCCCCGCCCCCCCCCCCCCCCCCCCCCCTCCGCCCGGAAACGCTCAGCCCACAAAATGGAAAAAAAAAAAATTATATGCAATTCTAAAATTCCGAGCTGAGCTGGCCCTTCGAACCACGTAACTGTAATGTGTTCATATCCAGTGTGTGAGAGAATGCGTGTGATTCTGAGCGTGCGTGTTGGGTTTAGCTCGCGGTGCTTAGAGCCAAGTACTTGGGATAAAGCGCCTCTATTAGTATTATTATTATATTCTAAGAGTTGAGTTTTATCGCGACTTCTGTTGATGTCTGTCAAAGGGTGAGCAACTGTCGAAGCGTCACAGAAACGTTTCCAACAGATGTTGTAACTATCAGTTTAGTACAATTAAAAGATAACCGAGACAAAATTACATGATGCCTTTTTTATCACATAGAACAGAAGAGCCCCTGTCGTGGTCTCCCGCATTTTTATTTTTTTTTTCGCCCTCTTCACCGTTAAAAACGACCTTTGAGCGTGCCATTTTTACTATACATTATTATTATGCCCCAGAATTCGGCTACGAATACTGTCACTGTTAGTCACGATGCGCATTGCTGACATAATGACATTTCAACCAAAACAGAACGATGCTTCCTTGGAAACCGCGACCATTACATTAGCGACTGAGAGCTCCGCCCTCGCCCCCTCCCCCCCCCCCCCCCCACCCCCCTACTTCACAAAGATTTTCGAAAAAAAAATGGTTACTTTGCCTGAAAACTGGGTGTCAGTAATAGTCTGTTTGCCGAAAAAATGTAGGTGTTTTTTGTTTGTTTGTTTGTTTGTTAAAGACATCTCTGAAACTATTCGATTTATAAAGAGTCTGTAAGCACAAAAAGTAAGCTATTTTCAGAGGACCCATCTAGAATTTTTGTTTGTTTGTTTTACTGTAGATGCAATAGTTTTTACTCTGAACATGGAGGACTTTGCGTCAATTAAGTCAGACTGTCGAGTTTGTTTGCCTGTACTGGGCGCCGTGTTTGGATGTAGGTGAATCACCCTGACTACCCCGACCGTGTGACACACGCCGTATACACATCAACATGCCTTTTGCTTTGCTGGCAGGCGTACTGGACATGCACGTGCAACATTCAGATGTCACTATCTATCGGACAAGCCGAATACAATGGAAATATGCCGGAGGACGTCACGGAGGCCTTTTTAGGGTTAAATTTTTATTTTATTTTGTCCCCCCCCCCCCCCCTGCTATGGTTCACTAGTCACTAGTGGAGGCTTAACTGTGACACACAGCTGGAAGTGGGTGGGTGGGTGTTTGGGGATTTAACGTCCTTTTCCACCACATGCGGGTGATATCAAAGACGGGGCAACGGTGAAAAAGCCAGCACAAATATCTGGTCCCAGCTGGGATACGAACTCACGCCCCGAGCATTAGAAGTCCAACGCTCTACCATTCGGCCACCCCATGGAATTTGGCTGGGTCTCTGAGTCAAGTACACCTTTCCTTCTGATAATGTTCAAGGAAAGTGTATCGTTTGCTGGAAGTCGGGGTAAAACCACCTACACCGGTCAGACTACTCCGGCAAACTGGCAGGAATGTGTTGCCTTAGTGGCGTAGAACGCTCTCATTGTGGTTAATGCTGCCACTTTCTTGCCCACAGGTGGTTCTGAGCCGTTTTCGTTGTATTTTATCATCACACCACTTACACACCTGTAAGGCTGGCACTGAGCAAACAGAAACGTACTCGAATCGATGACGCAGCGACCACACTGAGTGCTCCAGAAGAGTAACAACAGTCGTAGAATTTGAATGTTTGATCGCTCGCGCAAAGCGTAGACAACATTGTACTAATCATCAAGATATTTCCAGCGTTCAGGCGCACTCACGAGCGAAAGTTCAAACTGTTCCAAACATATGCTGGCTACGCAAAGACGGAATAAGCCCGGTTAAGAAACAGTATCTGTGTGCAAAATGCACAAGATTTATTTTTTTACGTGCTGGGTATGTCCTGCAGGCAGTCTCCACAAAGTACTGACGTCATGAACAGATATGGCGGGAAATCGACTACCTCAAACGTCAACACGATAGAAAGCACACATTCCACAGACACCAAAACAACACAAACGTGATCTGCACAATCTGAGACGTTAAGAAAAGGTTTGATCACTGTGTGTATGTTCTCCTCTCGGGGCCAGCTTGTCCAGCGAGGTTAAACGGGCTAATTCCATCTTAGCTAAGCCAACTTATGTATTGGAACAGTTTCGCTCGTGCGTACGCCTGTATGTTCGAAATACTCATCTTCATGGATCGTACAGCTCTTGATACGATACAATCTTGTTTACACTTTGCGCGAGCGGTCGAACATTCAAATTCTACGACGGTTGTTACAGTATTGGAACGCTCAGTGTGGTCACCGCATCATCGAGTACGCTTCTGATGGCTCAGTGCCAGCATTACAGACGATGTCACTGTCCAGGTGTTTTAAGTGATATGATGATAGATACGATGAACACTGCTGTGAACGAACTGTGAGCACAAACATGGCAGCACTAGCTCTTTTAAATAAAATACACGTACCACAAAACATGCACGTACTGAGAGAGAAAAAACAAACAAACAAGGAGTGATAAAAACCTTCTGGCCTCACCGCTCTTTCAAACAGCTGCCAGTCGGCCAAATCTGTCACCAGTCTACAACATGATACATCTTTGTCTCCAGACTCACACAGACAGTAATGAAGAACTTGCCCACAACTAAAACATAGTTAACGCCCGACAGCGACAACTGACGACCAACAAACAAAGTAACCCGTCTGATTTCCATGCGGGGTGACAAAATATCAGGTTTATACAAATGCAGCCACGCGACTGTGTCAAACACGTTATCTTTTTTTTTTTCTTCTTCTTTTTTAATTAACGCGCGCTAGTAAAACTGTCATATAAAGCGGGGTTCCAACAGACCAACAGACCTATCATCATGAACGGATTTTCTTAATTAACACTCTTCAGGAAAACAGGTCAGGCCGTCCACGGACTTTATCAAAGTTGACGGACTTTGTTGATTAGTATTAATACACGCCAGGAAACCCCTCACACATACATGGGTTCCCACCATGTTAGATAGCTTACACTGATGACAGCCGCAGACAGACTACTCCCATCTCATTTTCTAATATGAGTTCCCACACACCTTGCACAGCAGAATTTAATGACTGTTCTATGACTTTGCTGTTGACTCCAAGGATTTGCAGGGATCAACCAGCAAATACGGTATGTTGGTAAGAGGTTGCCACGGAAATCGCTAATATTTGAGAACTTCAATTAAAAAGCGCTGAGAGTGATCCTCTTAACAACCGTACAAAATTTAAGCTATTCAACCAACATGACATGTTTTCCCCTCCAACAGACCTTGGATTTAAATTTGGCTTTGTGTTTACTGCAGTTTCAGCCGCTGAGGAAACGTGAATCTTGCCCGATTTTCGAATAGGGGTAGGTGGGTGTTTGGGTGTTTAACGCCCTTTTCCACCACATACGGGTGATATCAAGACGGGGCAGCGTTGAAAAAGCCAGCACAAATATTTGGCCCCAGCCGGGATACGAACTCACGACCCGAGCATTAAAGTCCAACGCTCTACCATTCGGCCACCCAGGCTCCCCGATTTTCGCATAGACGGCCAAAATCGAAGAAGAGTCAAAAAGACGGATACTCGTTCGCGGTACGAAATGCGTTAAAATCTGGGCCTTTAAAGACTTACCAGAATTTGAGGGTGTGCAACAACTGTGAACCGTGACTCACCTAGACGATCAGATGAGTGTGTGTTGTTGATGCTGGCAGATCGTTTACGGTCTCCGGAATGCAAGTTGTGCAGGTAGCAAGCGGGTGGTAAAGAAAGCCTTAAGTGACTTCCTGATGACACAGGAGCTCCATGAGGTGGACACTTGGTCACACATGAGGCACAGGCGACGGTTGCGGAGCTACCATAATCTTTTCACCTAGTCTGAGCACGTGCAGGGTTTGTGAACAACAAAAGCATTTCCTGTGGCCTCCTGCGACGATATCACAAGGCCAGTCCGGGCACAGTGAAGACACAAACTTGAAATCTGAAGACTTGGAAATGGCCGGTTTGATCGTCACCGATTCTGCAAAAGATAAAATACACTAATTAACGTGCATCACACCCATTAGAGGGTTAATCTGTTGGATATAAGTAAGTGTGTGTGTGTGTGTGTGTGTGTGTGTGTGTGTGTGTGTGTGTGTGTGTGTGTGTGTGTGTGTGTGTGTGTGAGAGAGACAGAGAGAGAGAGAGACGCGCGCACACGCACACACACACACACACACACACACACACACACACACACACACACACACACTCTGACAGACAGACAGAGACAAAGAGAAGAATACATATTACTTCTAAACGATGGTACTACACATTTTCCAGTTATACTTTGTTCATTACAGATACATGTGGAAACATAGAACAAAGGCAGGCCAGGAAACAAACTGCACGGACTTGCCTAACACAAGCTTAGTGTGCTGGGTCGTGACCGACACGCTTAGCGTGTGACCCCGTCCCCTCGCACCAATACACTTGCACAGTTAGCATTACATGCGCGTGTCCTGTTAATCTTACTTGCAAGATCGATTCATCGCCGATCTACTACGACCGGCGAAGCAGTGACTGCCGTGCTATTGGCGATTACGCAGGAAGTATCGGTATGTTCGTATTCTGATCTCAGTGCACACTTACCAGCCACACGGGCTGGGGGCGAGTCTCGAAGCAAGTTGCAGCACACGTATCTATGGCTATACCGCACAGCGACACGGTGCCAACCAACACTGCTGTAGACATGAAGTGACCAAACGGTAAACTTACCAACACTGTTCACGCACAGAAGTCCGAGCTGACAGCCTAGGTCTCCAATGCCAGCAGAACAGCATTGACAAGGCACTGTAACTATGCGTTTGCGCGACTCCCTCACTCACTTGTTTATCTACGCTGGCCGAGTTCAGCGCGCGCTGGCGCACGAGACCTAGTTCTTCTCGTGAACCCAAACGTGTTTGACCTTGACACGTGTTAGACCCAGAACACCGCTTGGCCTGTCGATATATATCAGCGCTATGAGCGCTGAGAGTAGACCGGTACAGTTTTCTGGCGAGTGAGGGTTTTTTTTTTTTTTCAGTTGCCTGATACGTACGTAGGTCACGGTGGAATCTGATGTTGGATAATATGAAATGTGCAAATCTTGACTAGTGTGACCGTCTGTAGGACTGACAATAAAAACAACAACCCTGAAAAGGACAAACATAACTATGGCTCCATTCCCCGATGGCTTTGACAAGTGACCGCTGAGACGAGGCGATTACAGCAGAGCTTTGCATTTTTAATGCTACTTGATGTCACTGCGTTGCATACTGGCATAACTTGACTATGCCGGACTGGATGCGCGGATAGCGCCGTCAGCAAAGGATGCATGAAAGATCGTCAGTCAGTATCAGTACTGACACGGTCCCAAGTTCACCGACTGTCAGCTCGTGCCGTGTCCGGCGCCAGTTTTCATTGGTGACATCCCCGGCCGAACTTCAACTGTCCTAGACCACATCATGGGTCATAAGCATTGTTGTTCAGTGTTTGGGGGGTGTTTTATTTTAATCAGTGTTTTCAGTTTCATTTTGTTTTTTCAGTGTTTGCGGTTTGTTGTTCATGTTTGTTAATTATTGTTCACTTCAGTTGCTGTTTCTTGATGCTGATACTGACATTACATGGCTAGCGGTCCAGGTCAGAGCGCAGCGGCCCGAACTGATAATCCAGCTCAAAACTGAGGTCACCACCCATAATTATGCCTGTATGCTGCGCACCACACGGCACCGGCCACTGCTGGACGTCACTATGATCCGGCTTCGCCGGGCTGAGGTCCGGCAGTAATCAATAATTTAATTAAAACAAAAACAAAACAGCTACCTGCATCACTGACATTGTTAATATCCCGGCAAACAGTGAAACAAGCAAAATTATCGTCATTCACATTTATTGACTCGATATACATGTAGCTAATATTTCCTTCAACAACGGGGAGCCCTGAAAGTGACGAGCATTTTACTCGCCACAGCGGGTGAGAAAAATGCTATCGAGTAAAATTTAAAACTTGCTCGCCAGATGCGAGTGCTTTAAAACTGGCATCCATGTGTTTCAGTGTCATAACAGTAAAATAAAGCGAGGAATGACACGAGTGAGTTCCGAGCCTGAATTCGGCGATTCTTTGTTCCAAGTGGCGTTTGCTTCTTCCGAGGTCAGTGGAACACAGAATTGTCCTGGCTGAATGACGACTTGAAAAGGCAAATCAGAGGAACTGTTTCATCTGCTTGCTTAACCCTTCACTGGTCAGCAAATCGGTGTAATTAAAGAATGGCGGGAAGTTGTTTTGCTTCCTTGTCATTTTTTAACTTCAATCAGTTTGGAGATCGGCTTGTAACATTTCTAGTTTGGCTAGTAAAATTTTTGAGGTCACTAGTCAAAGGCTAGTAGGGAGACTGAAACTCCGACTTTCAGGGCCGCGGGACATCACTGTGCTTTGCACTGATTACCAATCATGCTATTGATTCAGACCGTAATTATGAAATTCTCTTTCATTAACACTAACAATAGTCAGCATGTTGACCCTGGACATCTGTGGAAGAACTGAGAACGTCGCCTTCATGAGCGTTACTGTTGAGTGTGACGGGATTAAAAAATTTTAATCTTAGAAAAAAATCATATTCCTATGGTTTTCGCCTGGAATGCTCTGAAGTCATTCGAGCCGCGAATTGCAACGCCTGACTCCCCAGTACAGGAACTGAACGAAGCCAAGAAATCCACCACAGCCGAGAGTGAACCGTGCACTGTGCTGCTGACTGCAAAAAGCACGTGCTGGTTAGGGACTGAGCTGAACTACGATTAAAAAATTCTAGAACTAGGTCGTCCCACCATATCAGGTCAATGGTGCTGGATCACGTGTGCAGCCGACTTGCTTTGCAGACACGGGTTTTTGGTTTTGGTTTTTTTTTTTTTTTTTTTTGGGTGGTGGTGGTTGTTTTTTCACGAAGTCAGTATCATGTCGGTCACTCGATTTCTACTTGCTCGCCCAGCGCCAGACTGGGGATGGGTTACGTCTGTCACGCGTAAATGGCCGCAATAACTTATTCTACCGTCCTCAGAAAAAAAAAGGTCTAACCGCCGTGAAGTTGATAGGCGCTTACGCTTTTTTTTTCGGATGATGGTACATGTGGTATTTGGTGACAATCGTGCAAAGAATCTGATTGGGTTTTTTGTTGTTGTTGTTGTTGTTGGCTGTTTGATTGTTTGTTTGGTTGGTTGGTTGGTTGGGGTATGTGTGTGTGTGTGTGTGTGTGTGTGTGTGTGTGTGTGTGTGTGTGTGTGTGTGTGTGTGTTTCCACAGAACAACGGTAACATAACTGACATCTTCACTTGTGCAATGTTCGACAGTCGGCAAAGATGACGCTACATGTAGTATTTTTGGCCTGTCGTGCAGAGAATCTACCGGAGTTTTTCTTTTACAGTACGATGGTAACAAAATGGACATGTAAGCTTGTGAAATGTCTGATATTCACAAAGCCGATGGTTCATGTAGCTGTTTTGGTCAATCAATCTTCCGGCGGATTTTTCTCTCGGAAGATCAATCGATATGTAAGCGTGTGAAATGTTTGACAGTCGCACCAATTGTCACGGGACGGAGTGTGAGGTCGCTCAATACTGCTGCTGTCTCGCAGACTACCGGCCCCGTCATCACTCGATGCCGCACTTCACGAACACCACGAAATGTTCGCTCATTATTGTGATGTTCCGTGCTCGATAAATCCCTAGTGTAACAAGCAAGCAACATCACTCTCAAGTCTACAAGGCATGCCAGCAAAATCCTATTAACCCACTGCGCTGAGTCTGCGGTACATTTCTGCATCCGTATATGAGCGTCTGCTCAGTTCTTCGGCTGTTAGCAATAACACAGATTTTATCAGTATCACTCATACACGCTCAAATTTATGTCATAACATATCTACCAAACCTGAGCAAAGTGGGCCGACAATGTTGGAGAACTGAGGTTCTGAGCGACTGAGTAACGTACACACGCACCGACCTTATTTTAATCAGGGTAAGGACTGTGACACTCGAATGGTGGCAACCGTACGGACATCGTGCCAGCAACAAACACCACCGGAGTAGCGTACGGCCATATCTGTGATTAGCCGTTCTGGAATCATATGTCAAGTCACAAATAAACTTCTTCTTTTTTTAAACAGAAAAGGAACTAGTAGTGACTGCAAAGTGGACAGCAGACACAACCAGAAACAACAAACAAATTACAAAAACTATACTCACGGGAATAAATTAATCTACCATCATTTAAATCAAAATCGGTAAAGGTTGGGAAATACTTTTAGAAGCAAAAATGCATTCCATTCAGCACATATGCAAAACCCCTGAATATTCTCGGTTTATTGGTGTTCTCACAGTTTGAGTGCAAAGCTGCGTCAGTCGTGTGGTTTGGGAGTATGCAAGCTGAGTGGCGTGTGCGTGGCAGCGCTGAAAGTGCCCTGGCATAATTATCACAAGTCACATTTGAATTTTGCACAGCGTCGGTGAAAGTTTAAAAAAAAAAAAAAAAAAAACTTTACTGGAAACGAAGGAACGTTCACGATCACGTTACGATTACAGTCAGAAATTTCTTTCAAAACCCTTACATACAGCGTCACCCCAACACCACACTGACTGGGTCTCTCTCTCTCTGTCTCTCTGTCTGTCTGTCTGTGTGTGTGTGTGTGTGTGTGTGTGTGTGTGTGTGTGTGTGTGTGTGTGTGTGTGTGTGTGTCTGTGTGTCTGTGTGTCTGTGTGTGTGTGTGTATATGCCACCGGTGTATTACATGCAGTCCTACTTTCGAATAATTAGTGCGTACTGGCGCACACACATGACGATCTGCTCCAAAACAAGTTGTCCTTTATGAAGCGTAGTCAGTATAAAACGTGAATGTGTGAGTTTTTAGTGTTTAAAGCCGCACAAGCAACAAAAACTAAACCGCGGCTCAGTGTGTCTGGTTTTAAATCTTGGAACTGATACCGACATGCGCATTAAAACTGAATTTGAACTGAAACAAAAACAATGACCGTATCCTGTAAAAACTACACTACTTTATCGGAATAGGTGTGCGCAGACAGCTCACCATACAGACTGCAGGGCTTCATATTTCAGTCTAGTCTCTGTGGGTCATAAAGGTGGTAGTCATAGAGATGTAGTTCGCGATACTTCCTGCTCTGTTACCCAACTGTCGCCTGTAACGTCGGCAGGTGGTACCGTGCTGGGCGGCAGTTGTAAACAGGTTAGGTCATACCTGCAACCCGACCTTGTCCCTTCTCAGGTATCATCACACGGGGCAAGTGACAGCAAGTTCCAAGAAAATTAGCATCTACATACAGCTACATACTAAACAAATAACGAAGAAGAAGAAGAAAACTGCCAATCAGTCAATCCGTGCATCCGTTTTTCGCAGGCGGGGCACTGCAGGCCGAAAGGACACTGGGATGTGCTGCTCTGGGTGAAAAATAAACGACTGCAAAAAATATTCCTGACTCAATCAAACTCCTGACTTGTTTGTACGCCTCAAACTGTAAACATAACTTGTGTAAAAGTGGTCATATCTTGAAATGCAAATTAACTGTTTGAATAAGAGGAGACCAGCAAACTACATCCAGTCAGAACACTCAAATAGGCCTACTGAAACGAATTGCAACGTGAAATAAAATCTGTGCCTAACTGATACAGGTAAACATTTGAAAGTAATCCTGTGCAGACTATCATTAAAATCTACAAACAATCTCGCGCAAAACTTGATGAACTTGAGCTGGCACTTGAAGCAAGTAATGGCGATGTGTTCTTTGTCCGAGAGTTTGGTCACATGACTCGATGTCTCGAATCCTTCTGTGCAAACATCAATTATTGTGCAAGTGCCGCTGTCGTCAGTTCACCACAGCCATCATAATTTGATACAATCAAACACGACGCATGCACAATAAACTGTTATACTTCTTCAACAACGGGGTTAATGCTGAACGAGTAGATGACCAATAAAAAAGGAAACCGAATTAAATAGATTTAAAAAGTGCTCCTGAATAAAGTACTAATATCAAGAGAATGTTTTTCAAATTACAGACATTTCATTTGTACGATTTCAGGGTAGCATAGATGACATGGGCTTAATCCGGAAGTCATAAAAAGCTGTTTATTTTGCGTGAGTACACATACTCTGCTCTCCGTTCTGGAAACAATTTGCGTCAGCTGAAGCCGCAAAAGTTCGAGTGAAGACGGTTTTAGCGCCAATACAAATTCACAGCGAATTGTCAATAAACTGGGGCGCGTCCATACGACAAATAATTGCTGATCGGACATTATTAACTTACAGCACACACTGACGGGCAAATGTTTCTTCACGCGACGCTTTTGGCACGTGCCACTCGTGACACTTCACAGTCACAGCTGCTGCAGCATCAGAAAATACACATCACTCTCTTTGGCAGCATTATTAGTTACCATCTTCATTCCATTTCGAAAGCAAATAGATTTCTACCTTTTTTTTTTTCAATTTTTCTAGACGTCATCACCCACATGCCCACTCATAATGAACTGAACGTGCACATACACCAAGAAACTTATGTTCTGTCACACACACACACACACACACACACACACACACACACACACACACACACACACACATATCTAAAAATGCAAGGCCGCCATGGTGGGTGAAGTCAATGAAAATGATAAGAATTTGAATTCGTGAATGAAAAAGAAATAATAAACTTGATAACAAGTGATGTATGAATCAGCTGCGAGAAGGTTGGAGTATAGGAGCAGTGAACACTGAGCCAGCATTGCACAACATTGCCTAGTATTGGTCGGTGAACTCAACAACACACAATCCGCTTTAAATGTCCTATACTGAACGTAATCACGTGGTTACTGAGAGGATCCGGTTGGTCTAGTTGAAACACGGAGCGAGCTGAGTTTAACCAAACACTATAGTGCAAACACTGCTAATAATGTCGGACGATTGGCTGGCTCAGTCCTTTGTCAATTACCTCTTGCGCCGATGGCTACCTGGGGTAAGGGTAGAGTGGTTTGCGGTGGTTCACAAGTGCCATGACCAAAGACACGTGCAAATGTAGGCCGCCATGTTGCACGCGACACACCAACAAACCGTCCGTTTTCTACCAATTTCGGACGTCATTCCTTGACTTTCAGAGAACCACAGAAGCCACCCAAAGTGCTGCAAACATGTTTGATTAACGTCACTCAATCTCAGTTCCCTTTCCTGCACTAGACAAGATCTGTGATTGGCCGGAGCTATTTCGGGAGTTTATTTCCAAGTTGTCTGTACACGGCCAGGGTTTCCGTAAAAAAAAAAAAAAAGTTTGAGTAGATGAACAATGTTTTCAGTCCTTGCTCGTACATGAAATTTGTATATTTCTTAACCAGACTTACCGTGGGCACGACGCATAATTATGGAAGAGAGTCATGCGTCTAAGACGTCTATTCAAAGAGAAAAGTCACGATTGAGTATGCGTGTGGACCTTACCCACACGGTATCCATCCACAGCAGTACTATCGTTTTGTCGTGGTCCTCACAGCAACACTGGTAGTTGAAGGCAGTGAAGTTAGTCGCGTAGTCTAATAATATCATTTCCTCCAATGCCATACTCCCCCCCCCCCCTTCAACACACACACACACACACACACACACACATACACACACATACACACACACACACGCACACACACACACACACACACGCGCGCACACACACACACACACACACACACACACACACACACACACACACACACACACACGCGCGCGCACACACACACACACGCGCGCACGCACACACACACACACACACACACACACACACACACGCGCGCGCGTTTCGGGCTTCAGATTTTAGCAGTACGGGCACCCACTGAGCATACTTGGCCAACCCCTCCATGCAAATACACGCAAAACAGTTTACTACTGACTTTGCGGCCAACCTCGGCTTGCACAGCAAAATAAAGGCAGTGGCAGTAATGAGCACACAAATAAACGAGCAATGCGACTGGCTCAGAAAAAGGCCGGAACCTGTTCATGCGTGTCGATATCGTTCTCTAGGAAATGTGGCCGGATTGCGTTTCAATAATGTGAAAAACAACAAAAACAAAAGCCGGCTTGCTGAAAAACATTTCTTGCAGAGTTGTGCAGCATCAAGGACGTCCGCATTTCTGTACACTGACCGTTACAATTCAGCACCTGCACGCACGAAACTGAAGACGAAATACAGTCTGCCGAAACGGACAACCTTGCCGAGCATGCCAGGTGAAACACGTGAGCCTGCAATCCAATGCCAGTCGCGTGCCGTCCCCCTCCACCCCCCCTCCCCACTTCCCCCTCTCCCTCCTAATAACCGCTCGCGATCTGATTTGATCCGGTTGTGACGCAAAACGCAGCGCCTGACCTTTCCAAGTCCATGTTAGAACATCAGATCGGAGCAGTGTGGCGTTAGAAAGGACAGAACCCAGGCTAGCCTCGCATCAAAACGCCTTGACACATGCATAAAACAAAAATTACCCGAGGATGCTGTGCAAAGTATAACCGACTCACCTCCATGGAATATGTGAACGGCATGCTGCTTTTTACGACTTTTGGTGCCGGCCGTGCCCACCCTTCGCTCACCAACTTTAATTTGTCACGTGTTGTTTCCTAGCAACGAACGACGATTTGAGAACGAATTTTTTTTTCGAACGCATTCAGTTTGCACAAACAGCCTACCCACTGCAACAATAAGGTCACCAGATCGGTCGAAATAATACTTACTAAATATGCTCATACCTATGTTATCCTTCAAGTTTTTTTTTAGGTTTCTGAGCGCACGCGGGTGTTGCATGAATATAAAATCATGAGGTGTAAAGGACAATATAGGTCACACACCCACGAAACTGAAATCCTACTGGCAGTATTGCCACTACTGGGGCATAATACGACCACTCATATTACAGGTTAGAGTTACTTCCCCATAGGAGGACGAATTTTTGTGGGTGTGGTACCTACACTTTCTGCTACACCATATAATTTTCCGTACAACAGCCGCATGCGTCCAGAGACGCTAGAACTGTAGAAGATATGAAGGACAATATATGAGCATATTTGTTATGTATTATTCCTTCCGACTTGGTGACCCTATTGTCGCAGGGCCCTGACTGGCTGGCTGTCAAAATGCGTTCAAAAACATTCGTTCGCAAAACGTCGTTCGTTGCTAGGGAACTACACGTGACAAAGTTGGTGAGCAAATGGTGGGCACGGCATCAAAAGCCACAAAAAGCAACGTGCCGTTCACATAAGCTACGGAGGTGTCTCCCACAGTAGCCGGCGTCGGTCGGCTTTGCCCTTTCTAACGCTTGACTTGGGTCTCTCGATCAAGCGTTCTAACAGCCTGCCTGTCTTCCTTGCTGGGAACGGCGGAGTCGCCAATCTGTGCTGCAAATTCGTGGCGGTTTGAAGAGGTACGATGAGACAGCGATTTACGATGAGAAAGCATAGATGGTTGGCAAAATCTGACAAAATAGTAGTTTTTCTATTACATAATCGACAACGATAAACTAAGTATTTTTTCTGCAGGAAAAGCACTTCAGCACCGGGGGAAAAAAATGGTTTTCAGAAGAAAATTCGACCTGAAACGGAAATAAAGTAACATTTTTTTCTGCAGAAACATCACTTTTCTGCACTGCAGGAAACACTGCGAGGGATGATAACAAAGCAGTTCCCCCCCCCCCCAAAAAAATTCCTGTAGAAAAGTCGGTTTTCTGAAAAGGGGGAGGGGGCGGCGCCCCTGGTACTTCGATTTTTCTTTGCCCTTTTTCCGCAATATAACTGTTTTCAGCCAGAAAAACAGGATGTCGAAATTTGTAAAGAAAACCAGTTTTCCTGCTGAAAAGTATACATTTCAGTTTTCTGCAGGGAAAAAAAATTTTCCCTGAAGAAACACTGGATTGGCCATTTTTCTGCTAGTTTGTCAGATTCCGCTTACTAAATCTGCTTTCTCATCATAACTGCTTTCTCATCGTAAACTGAGCGATTTAAATAAATATTACGCCTGTAAACGCGAGACAACCAACTTTTCTCAAAAGGTCGATAACTCCCAAATCACGTAAGCAATCGCCAAACGCTCGGTTGCTCTAAGAAACGATTTTTGATATATTCGGAGACCCCAAATTTGAAGCCATTCGGTTGAGTATTTTCGAAGAAACAGGCCTGGACACAAATCACACACATCCGCGCACGCACGCACGCACACACACACACACACACACACACACGCGCGCACACGCACACACACACGCACACACACACACAGACGGCACTCACTGCGGCGGAGAAGTGCGTTCAGGGGCACCCTGCCCGCCAGTAACAATGAGAGTTACACTTGCATCACGGCTGTGCGAGCGTGCGTTTGTGCAAAAAGTTGACTTTGAACGTAGAAAAATCAGCTCGTCTTTAAAAAAAAAAAAAAAAACCCTTGACCTGTTTCTAGGGCAAGTTCAGCAGTCCTTGTTAGCTGACACAGATTTTCTCGGGTTTTTTTTGTTTTTTATCTTTTTTTAATTTTCATGTTTGTAATGCGTTTCAAAAGAATCCAAACATCAAAACAAATATCAAATATTACACTGTATAATCAGGACCCGGGGAGGCAATCCAGCAAGCCAGTCTGTACCGCTACGTCATGCAGCAAGCTGCACAGTGTCAAATAACACATAATTGGGAATCGCGAAGGCACTACGTCTACAACAAGCGAATCTCTTGACTGATTCAGTATGAGCCAAAATCACCACGTCACGTTACACATGTATGTACGCATTTCCTTTACGTCAGCAAAATCGTGATAAACTTGCGGACTCCTAGTTTTCCCTTCAAGATCACTTCCCGCTATAAAAAAATTTTCTGCCGGCTTCAATTTTTTTTTTTTTTGAGGTGAACCAGGGACAAACGACTGTGGATATTCAACAGCAGGTGAAACTATGAGGCAGAAGGACGAAATAAAGATCGTGACTGTCAGAAGACACTTGTTATAAGCCATTACATTTTGGCACGTTTTTTTCCGGAGGGGCTGACTGCATGACCCGAGGAACCCGCCAGTGACGTCGGTCATAAGGACGATCAGTGGAGGCAGCCATGATTTTGGTAATTCAGTAGCCAACTATTTTCGGCGATATCTGTTTGTGGAGTCACTTCGTATACCTATCAAAGAGAAAAAGTTGATCCTCGCGTAGTGACCTTTTCATATTTCATGACAGCTGGGGCTCTCAGTTTCTCATGTGAGACAAGCCAAAGCCAGACAAGCCATTTTCACTGCTTTTTGGCTCACTTGTGTAACAAAGTGAGTCTATGTAATAACCCTCCGTCGTCTGTCTGTGTGTCTGTCTGTGTGTGTGTCTGTGTGTCCGCAGTAAACCTTAACATTGGCATTTTCTCAGAAACAATGTGCAGCAGAGGCACCAAACTTGGCAAGCTGATAGACAGCCATAAGACCTTTCAAAGCATATCTTAGTGATTGACCTTGACACAAGGTTAAGGTCACTAAATTGTCTGTTTGGAAATTTTACATTGGCATTTTCTCAGAGTCTAGAAAAGCCAGAGACATCAAACTTTGCATGTTGATAGACATTGACAACACCTTTACTGACATATCTGTATTCAGTGACTTTGAATCAAGGTCAAGGCCATGCAAGCTGTTTGTGTAAAACCTTCAAAAACCTTAACATTGGTATTTTCTCAGAAACAATGAACAGCAGAGGCACCAAACGTGGTACGCTGATAGACAGCCATAAGACCTTTCAAAACATACCATAATGATTGACCTTGACCCAAGGTCAAGGTCACTAAAGCTGTCTGTTTGGAAATTTTACATTGGCAGTTTCTCAGAGTCTAGAAAAGCCAGAGACATCAAACTTTGCACGATGATAGATATCGACAACACCTTTACTGACATACCTGTATTCAGTGACTTTGAATCAAGGTCAAGGCCATGCAAGCTGTTTTACGGAAAAACCTTCCAAAACCTTAACATTGGCATTTGCTCAGAAACAATGAACAGCAGAGGCACCAAACGTGGTACGTTGATAGACAGCCATAAGACCTTTCAAAAGGTACCATAATGATTGATCTTGACCCAAGGTCAAGGTCACTAAAGCTGTCTGTCTGGAAATTTTACATTGGCATTTTCTCAGAATTTAGAAAAGCCAGGGACATCAAACTTTGCAAGATGATAGATATTGACAACACCTTTACTGACAAACCTGTATTCAGTTACTATGAGTGAGTGAGTGAGTGAGTGAGTGAGTTTTTAGGGCTTAAAGCCGCGCAAGCCACAAAGACTAATTCGCGGCTGAGTGTGCCTGCACTACATCCATTTGTACAGAAACTACAAAAATTAGAGCTATCAAACTTGCCATAATGATGGTCACTGATAAGCTCTTCACTTACAGATCTCATTTGAATGACCTCGACCCAAGGTCAAGGCCATAGAAGCTGTCCTGGGAAAACTGTGATATCGCCATTTGCCGTTTTCTTAGGAACTATGAACACAAGACACCTTACTTCAGGATAGCTAGTGATAAGAACTTTACAAACATACTCTTTTGAATGACTTTGACCTATCTCACAAGTGAGCCAAGGAGGCTTTGCTCCTCTAGTTTGTATTGTAAACCATGTAAGTCCATATCAAAGAATATAAATTAATTCCATAGTAATATCTGACGTCACTGAGTAACGTCACTGGTTCTTGCTGTAACGTCACTGTTTCTTGCTGTGTCATGAGTCGAGGTCAATTACTGAGCGTGATTACTTTTATATCATTGTTTTCATGAGCCTTTCGGTGGTATATTTTTGGTTAAATTTTACAGCTCGTGTTTTTTATCGAAAATTTCATTTATTCCGAGAAGAAACGGAAACTTAGAACCCCAACCTGTCATGTAAAGCCTGTACGTAGCTCATGGTCTTCGTTATAACTGATCCGACAAATGGCAGAACTAAGCCGCTTGCCGCAGGCGTACTAAATGCATTAGGTCAGGCCTAGCCTGATGCCATCTGCCTTTGACCTGAACGTATTGGGTCACATCAAGTTCACTTCACGCTCCGCCACAGCTATTGGTGGAAATTCAATTATTATCATGACTATTACTTGTCGCCTTCCGGCCAGTGGGATAACCCTGTGCTATTTTCAAATTTGGCAAAGTTGCATGAGCGCACAGGAGATTATGCATACGTATACATTAGTGAAGCTGAGGGAAATGAGGACCTAAAGCGGCTACATTGAATAACGTCAGCTAAACGGCCGAGGTCTTTCACGAAATATTATACTAAGACAATCGTCATCGGTTCTTGACCAAACATGTGTACATATTTGTCAGCAACATCATCGACAAACGTAATCAACCGTCACACACACACACACACACACACACAACACACACACACACACACACACATACCGTCGCACACACATACCGTCGCACACACACACCGTGTCACACACACGCACACACACACCGTGTCACAACACACACACACACACACACACACACACACACACACACACAACCCCTGAAGGAAAAAATCTCTCCCAAATTAGCAACACAGAAACCGGTTTTGGGGTCACCAGTATTCTGTAACAAGTATATCCCATTTTCATTACTTTTTTTTTTTTTCCTTCCCTGCAAACTTTCACGAGTGATATGACACAACCTGGCTATCTGTCGACACTGACAAAACATAGGAACGAGAAGACCAAGGAATTTTAAATGGGGCAGCGTATTGTCACTCTCTCTCTCTCTCTCTCTCTTGGTTTGTTTGCTGCTGTTGTTGTTTGGTTTGGCTTGTTTTCTGTTGTTGTTACTGCTGTTTCTTCGGGGTTTTGGTTGTTTCTTTTCTAAATTTCGTTTTTGTTTGTTTTGTTTTCGGGTGGTGGTGTTGTTTGTTTCCCCAATATTACAGACCGTTAAGTCTACAACGCCACTGTATCAGGACTATGGCAGAAGAGGACTGCCTACCATCACTGCCGGTGATGGGACTGGCTTCAGTTGCCAGGGGCGTGTGTTGCGGACTTGTGACGACGTAGGTCCGAAGCAGGTTAAAGATCTAAGCTCCCAACAAAAAGCTTTCCCGAAGTGTGAAAAAATTTTTACAGAGTCGACCATGTAAGCACAGTCAACTCTGTCACAGTTGCAGAGTTCACCACAGTGTCCAGAAACCGCGACAAAACCGTGCCGAAGAACTGACCCCGCTTCCTGTCAGAATGGCGCAACAAATGTTGACGGTAATTTGGGGGGGGGGGGGGGATTTGCCGAGATGTGTGAGAAATGAAGCACGCAGGCACTCAATTTCCCAAGCGCGTTTTATCGGCAACAACACTTTCGAAATTGCAGTTTTACTTTTGGTTCTGCAAGCTCGAGCTGAAATGTTACGCCAGAAACAAAATTGCTTTCAAATACGACTACTTTCCGGTAGTAGCATAGCTTGCGCTATGTCAACAGTCATCATCGCCTCAGTCGTCTAAACTGACGTATCCGCGGCATAATGAGCCGGGTTGCACGGGGTTGTGAATAGTAGCTTGCACGGGCCCCGACAGGAAGCGGGATCAGTTCTTCGGCACGGTTTGTCGCGGTTTCTGGACATTGTGTAAACTCTGCAACTGTGACAGAGTTGACTGTGCTTGCACGGTCGACTCTGTAATTTTTTTTCACTGACACTTCGGAAAGCTTTTTGTTGGGAGCTTAGATCTTTAAGTATGTAGCAAACTCAAAGTACACAGAAGGTAAGCAGGTCATTGTCTCGGCTACTTTGTGCGAGCGTAATATTGGTGGCCACCATCTTCACCAGAGTTTGTATTCTGTCGATATTTTCATTTCCGCACACAGTGTCGCCGTACCGTACACTGTCGCTAGCGTCACTGTACGCCGCATTCTGTACCGCCAATCCTACTCGATTTTTCTCCTTGTCCCGTCTTTGGTATCGCCTTTACGGTGGTGGAATAGGCCGTTGATACCTCAAAGATCTAAGCTCCGAACAAAAAGCTTTCCGAAGTGTGAAAAAAATACTCGACCGTGCAAGCAGTCAGCTCTGTCACAGTTGCAGAGTTTTCAGCGTCCCTGAAACCCCAATAAAAGCCAAGGGCAGCCTGATTTCACAGCTCAGTTTGCATTTTGACACTGAGCGAGAAAGATCGTGCAGCACTCAACATCCGCTAGACACTGTAGCGATGTGTCTCGCTCACTGACCAAAAGCCAAATAATGTCACGGCAAACTCGTGCTCTGGTTTTATAAGGGTCCCCGAAGCGCTGAAAACTCTGCAACTGTGACAGTGTTGCCTGGATTATGCTCAGTCGAAGGAGTCGCAGTTTTAAAAACCGCAATGTTTGCGGCTTTTTGTTGAGATTGCAGACCTTTAAACCAGCCAAACAACCAAACCTGCACGTGACAACAGCAACCAGTGGAGTGATAAGAGTATGGTGCACACACCAATGACGATGCTGACCTAAAAGCATTACTGCTCTAGTTTTTGTGGTTCTCTCTCTCTCTCTTCTCCTCTCTCACACCCAATCAATATAATGGCGTTTAAGCTGCGAAATACTTCCTAGCCGGTGTTATCGGAACCCAGAGGACGCCAGACCGGCATCTATCCCAGCCTGACCTCCACTGCACGTGCCACCCGATCTTGCTACCGACACGGGCACCACGCGACACGAATCAAGAAGGTCCATCCGAGGCGTCGACTCAACCTTTCCTTCGAACTAGTGTTTGCTAGAGGTGCAATTTTACGCCTCCGGTCAGATCAGCAGGTCGTGCAAAGTGCGTGCGGAAAGTGCCAACAGGAAATGTCGGTAAATTACTGACCGTAGTATCGTGGTCACGACTGACGTGCCACGCCCGGAGACTCTTTTCAAAGCATGGAGGGAAACACTCACACAAATGAATGCTTGTCTAGATTTGCGTTTGTAACTTACTGGACATTTTTCCTCGTGAAATCACCGTAGTCATCATCACCAACGAGAGAGAGAGGGAGAGAATTACATGTACCTTTTTACAATGTTACCTTAGCCTTGCCATTTTTTATTTTGGTTCTTTTCTTGTATTTCTTCTGACGTTTGCCTTGTGTTGTCTTTTTCATTCTCCTGTTGTAGCAACGGCTGGCTGAAAATTAATCATTGTTTGTTTAAATCACTCCCGTTGGAAAAAGCCGCGAATTAGTCTTTGTGGCTTGCGCGGCTTTAAGCCCTAAAAACTCACTAGCTCACTCACTTCGTTGGAAAATACAGTTCGTTAGTTCTCTGTGTGTGTGTGTGTGTGTGTGTGTGTTCCAGAAAGCCTCCGGGTGGCCTCCTCTGGGGAAAAAAAAAAGTGCAGCGACCATACCTTCAAATCGAGTGTTTTTAGTTCTGCCCTTACTGTGCCTTCAGAGAGGATCCAAGAAAAGCCCAAATGAAACGTGAATCTGGTGGATTGGATGTCGGTTTGACGCAAGCAAGGCAGGTGTCGGGACGTACTCGTTTGCCGGTTTGGTTGTCCTCGCACGTGAAGTCAGTTCTGACTCGTGACCAAGTCTCCAGCGAGAGACGAGACCCTCTCCAGCCACCCTATCGAGTTCGTTGCTTGTTTATTTGTTGCTTGCTTGCAAAAAAAACTGCTCACATTCACTTGCTAGCTTCGGGGAAATCAAAGCTGGTCTCGAGACAGATGACCCTGTATATCAATTTTCATGGCACTAGTGAGAGGGAGGGTGGGGGTTAGGGGGTGTATGAGCCGGGGTTTCCCGTCCTTTTCCACCGCGGTATGAAAGACGGGGCGACGAGAAAAACGCCGACACAAACACATGGCCCCAGCCGGGATTCGAACTCACGACCCGAGTATTGGAAGTCCAACGCTCTACCGCTCGGCTATCCCGGCTCCCCTGGAACTAGTGAATAATTATGCTTCTAATCAGAGAGACAGACAGAGAGTGACAGAGACAGAGAGAGACAGAGACAGACAGCTCTCGTGCTCTCGTCAAGTGCAGTAAACTGATGAATTCGGAAAAGTACGATTCGTGGCTTGACGCAATACAAGAGATATTTGGCAAAAACTTCACAGTATATATATATATATATATATATATATATATATATATATATATATATATAGTGCGTAAATTACGCATAGAAATCCATAAATCCATAGAAATTGTACTAGTACTGCCCATTCGAACGATCTTTATGTTCAACTGCCAAACACCACACCCCTCCCCTCGAACGACCTTTTTTTTTTTCTTTTTCTTTTTTTTGGCTGTCCCAACTCTTTGCCAGCTCCAGTGGGTGTTCCCAGGTCATGGGTGAAACCCACGGAGGACTCGGAAGCTGGGACAATTTTTTTTTTATATTATGCATGATGATGGAGATGAGGATGATAGTAAGATGATGCTACGGAGGTCCATGTGGTTTGGGACTGCGGGACAGGGCCGCATTCCACGCTTCCTGTCATATATCCCGGCATTAACCAGGCCCGGGAAGTACGTGTGATCATCCACATCATAAGACGTGTCATACCAAGGGAAGCACCCCCAAAGTCGCACCCGTGAAGTGGGTGAAGCTCGGCTGTGTGGCAACAGCCTCCCCATTGGGCCCATAGCACACCCGCTCTGGGTTGGAGCCGACCTAGGTAGGAAAAATCCCGCTTGCCTCGGCTGGGACTCGAACCCGGGTCTCCCGGTCCATAGTCTGAAGTGCTAACCACTATACTACGGGGGCCGGTCCCTCGAACGATCTTTGCTTACGAGAGAGTAGTTGCGCGAGCAGTGATGACTAGTTTGATTCAAATAAAAGCGACATAAAAGGGACAGAAACCACTTGACTTTCACAAAGGACGGCACAGGTCAACGTTTCGGCTTTCGTTTCGCCTTACTCAGGACACAAACAAATGGGACATAACTTCAACAAACAAAAGATAACTCTGCTGACATTCTGACATACACGGCGCGGGAAAAATAATTAATTAATTAAAACTACAAAAATAAAATAAATAAAATAAAACGATGGGGTAGTTATGATTCAACTTGTAAGTTCAACGACCGGTCAGAAGAAGAGGCCAGCATGTCAAACTGTGACGGAAAACGTGAACCTGCTGCCAGACACACCAGCAGTGCGCCGAAGGGGTCAGAAAAGAAAACGAAAAAGCGTATTACTAAGGGACTCTCATGAATTGCAAAACGACCCCCTGAAATTCTGGAAGAGGGTCCCTGGGACCCTTTGGTGTGAAATCTGTCGGAAACACTGGGTAATGAGTGTGGCAAAAGTAAAATGCACGTTAGTAACGACTCGACAAATACACACCATTGAAGCCCGTCTCCTCTCACTATACAGCATTTCGTACCGCGCACGAGTGTGGCACGTTTTGTACTTTTTTTTTCCTTTTCTTGCTCTGTGTGCAAAAATCAGGCAGGATTAACGGTTCCTTGGCGGCTCTTACTGCAGCAAACACGAATAATATTATCAAAGTGCAGCACTCACACTAATAGTTAACGGTACAGCTAACGTGCCTAAATTACATGTAAATGGGTTACGCTGCTCAACGAAGTCCTCCTTCCGAATTCCTACTAAATATGCCTAATATTCTATTGCATTCTAGTATATAAAAAAAAAAATAGACACCCCCTCCGCGCCCTCAAATATAGGCCCCTGGTGTCAAACCAATCCTCCCTCATTCCTCCTTCCTCAAACCAAACAGTTCTAAAGGCTTTTAATCTGCCGATGCAGTTTGGCCAGTGCACAAACCTTTAACAGGAAAAAGTCCTCCGTTTCTTTCACAATCTTTTTCGAGACTGGCATGCTTCAACCACCTTTACCAGGGAGGAAGGGAGTTTTGGGGGTTTAACGTCCTTTTCCACCACATACGGGTGATATCAAAGACGGGGCAACGATGAGAAAGCCAGCACAAATATTTGGCCCCAGTCGGGATTCGAACTCACGACCCGAGCATTAGAAGTCCAACGCTCTAACATGCGGCCACCCCGGCTCCCCCACCTTTACCAAGAATCGACATTTACAATACATTCTGAAACATACAATGACATTGGCATGGAATTCATTGACTTTACATGCGAAACTTATTCCAAAACTGTATGCAAAATACCTGAAATTATTAAGTGTCGGAAACAAAAGCAAATGATTATCTGGGTAGTAACAACAGGCTTTCATAGGAAACAATATCTGGCCGATCGTCTTTAAAGGTGGGAATTTGTTTGGGTTTTTTGTTGTCGTTGTTGTTTTTGTTCTTGTTTTGATTTGTATTGTTTGTTTGTTTTGTTGTTGTTGTTTTTTTTTGTTCTTTTGTGGTTGTTTTGTTTGTTGTTTTTGTGTTGTTGTTTTTGCTGCCGCATCTTTTCGCCTGCTCCTTTGGTATTCCTCCCAGGTCATTTGGACTCCAAGAAGGGTTTGGAAGCTGGGACAGTTTTTATAATGAATGGTGAAGAGGAGGAGGAGGATGGTGGTATGTGTGGTTTGAGACTGCGTGGCAGGCCGCACTCCCACGCTTCCTCTCATAAATACCCGGCATTAACTAGGCCCGGGAACTAATCATCCACATCGTGATACGTGTCATACCATGGAAAGCACCCTCAAAGTCGCACCCGTGAAGTGAGTAAGTCTCGGCTTGTGACAACAGCTTCCCCATTGGGCTCACAGCAAACCCGCTCTCTGGGTAGGAGCCTAGGTCCAAAAATCCTGCTTGCCTCGGTTGGCATTCGAAACCGGGTCTTCCGGTCCATGGTCCGAAGTGCTAACCACTACACCACGGGAGCCAGTCAATTGGGTCACTTGTTATCGAAATTAAACCATGGCGAAATCACATCTCTTCAAACACAGATGTGAACGAAAAAAAGATAAAGACAATAAAACAGTTCCAGAAAATAGACAAAGTTTCAGCCGTCCCTTTTTCAAGTTGCACCAGGCAGGTGTGACATGTACCTGAATTCACCCAAGGAGGTGAAATCTTTTTGTGTAGAAGCAGGTGTGAAAGAAAGAAGGAGAAAAAGAGATCATGACGATCCAAAAAGTTCCAGAAATGATATCAAGTTTCAGCCATTTCTTCTTTTACGTTGGGACAGACGGTTCAGTGTTACCGAAATTGAACCATGGTGGGATCAAATCTTTTCGTGCGAAAAAAACTACTTGAAACCAAGACAAAAAGACAATAAGGAGTTCCAGAAATGATACAAAGTTTCAGTCAGGCATGGGTTTCGTAAAGTAAACACACGACTGAATATTGACCGGTGTGCAGGGTTGGCATTTTGTACTGACGAGACACATCACGAGACACCATCACGAGACGCCATCAAAACTGTTTTCTGAAGTGGAGTGGAGGCAACAAATTGAAGAAGGAGGGTGGGGAGGCCCGAGTCAAAAACAAGAAACTCAGACAGAAAAAAAATCTATTCATCGAGTTCTAGCTCCTTTTCCGCCATACGCCGTTTCCCGAGGCACGTGGATGCTACACGAGTTTGGCCACCTTGCCGAGTCTCCGACATCCGAAGTGCAATACCGAGTTTCTGACACTGATCCGAAGTGCTGGGAGAAACACGAGGAAGGTCTTCATCAATGTTGCACTCTTCCTCAGAGCGGCGAGTTTTTACCGTCAACTGCATAGCTAGAAGCGACACCGGCTTCAACTTGGGCATTTAGACTGACTCAGCTCATCCTTCTTCCCGCTGCCTTCTTTTTCTGTCGGCCATTGATTGCAAGAGGAGGAAGAACAAGAAAAAACCTGAATGTACTCCTGTGACCTAGGGATAAAACTGCCCTTGTGAAACAGAAAAACGTGAATCAAATTTCATCCACTTACAGTGCAGACTGCGCCAGACTGGAGCTGCCTCACTTTTGAGCATTCAGCGCTTCCAACTGGCTAACAGTGCTCAAGGTCATCCACCATATTTTCGAGCCACAGACCTGACCCTTAGGTGTCCATCGTAAAAGCGCCGATGTAGCAAGCTTACGAGATTTTACACTGACAACACGGGACTGAAACAAAACGGACGGGGCGTTTTTCCGTCCATTTCATTCCACCGTCAATCAGCTGGTTCCCACGCCATAGCACCGCGGTTTTCCTAACTGAATTTGATTCAAAACTAACGCCATAGCACCGGAAAAACGCTACGGCTTTTCACTGAAGTTGTCCGTTACAACGCCGGATTGATAGAGGTCGTGTACCACCAGACACGTCACCACAACCTAAGGGTGTATAATTATATATGTTCGTGTTTTTAAATACCGGAGTCTTGAAATCAAAGCGGCACAGCAACGGCCGGAAACTGAAAGGGTCGTCCATTTGTGACACCCCCCCCCCACCCCACCCCCGGTACGAAGCTGGCACGTTTGGCAGTATCATAGTCCAAGACACGGTGGATTGTTTTACGATGATAGTCACATCATTAGACTGACAAGGGCTTGCCTTACCGGCACAGGTGGTCGCTATGGATGGGATTGCTTTTACGCGTGGTCGCTAGACATTAGATTGCCATATACGGATTACCGCTATGGAAAGGTTAATGTTTGTATTTGCGGTTGTTAAAGACAATGGGCAGCTTTTCACAAAGACCACCGGGGGGCTCAGCCTATAGCCGAGCCGCGGTAGAGTGTCAGTTGGGCTTTCAGTGCTCGGGTCGTGAGTTCGAATCTTAGCTGGGACTAAATATTTGTGCTGGCCTTTTTGTCAGTCGTTGCCCTGTTTTTGATGTGGTGACAAAGGACGCGATAAGAACACCCCCACAACCGTCGGTCCACGATTGGAATACGCAGCACCGAGGTGGCCACGCTGGCAGCCGGGTTTGAGTCTGACAAGTCTGAAGTATCAGATAAGCAGGCGGAAGATGGTAAGAGGTACATATCCACAGAATTATATTTTCTTCGCGGAACTCAAGTGTGTTGGTTCGATCCTGTACCTCGTATATCGGGTAGTACATCAGCTTTACGTGCCCACTCGAACAGCGTTGCCCGAGACACTATCAAACTAAGGGAGGCAAGCAGTGTCGGCGTATCATCAGATTAGCCCGTAGTGGTTTGACTGGTTTCTGTCCTTGCCACGAAGGTTTCGCGGCAAGGGAGGGAATGTGGTTACATGGTGATGGTGGAACATTCCAGTGCTTGCTGTGACTGTCTCCCATGTGCTGAATACACCGAAGTAGTCTCACAGCGTGTTCACTCTGTGTGTGTGTGTGTGTGTGTGTGTGTGTGTGTGTGTGAGTGACAGAGAGAGTGAGAGACTCCAGGCGAGCCCCCGGATAGAGAAAGACTCCAAGAGAGATGCTGAGAGAAAAAACGCATTTAATTCCGACACTGAATCGACTCAAGTTCTAGTAGTTCGTCCCTGATCATGGCAGACACTGACCTCGTTTGGTGTAACTTAGTTCGCTTACTGCAGTGTGGCACGTTTACTGATGAAGTGCTGCCACGCTAGACACTGACTGGAAGTGACAGATACCGACCAGTGACGCTGGTCTGACCAACACTGGAGATGGGAGCAGGCGGTTCGTCATAAACTTGGGACGTGTTCAGTCAGTAGTAAATATTGACAAGACTCGAGCAGCTCTAGTCCAATTCGTTTGACTGTAGCGGCGTTGGGGAGGTTACTGTTAGCCTCTCCTAAGGTAGTCAGTGGACACGATCTATCACTGAGGACCTTAGTCAAACGTAAATCGTACATTACTACAAAAACACTCAGTGATTCTCAGCACTTACCGTCGTCCGTAACTCTGTGTTTGTAGGCATATTTCTTAAAGGCCCTAATTATGTTTTAAGAGTTTTAGACTCATATATCGTTCTAAGCTGTTTTGGTGGTGTCCTGCCACACGACTACGACTGACTGTGACACTGACGTGGCCGGCCGGCACCAATACATGCACAGTCAGGCTAGCGCCGTTCAGCTGATCGAGGCCAATAGCCCGTGACACTGAGTGTCGTCGGCACTCGACCTCGTACCTCCCTCTGCCTGAGTTGTCAGTCCTCGGTAGTACGGCCATCAAACGTCAGTGTGTTGCATTCCGAGCTCTACTAATCTGCAAGATGGACTAGTTTGAGGACGCAGGCCGCAGTCAGAAATGCGACTGTCCCAAACCAGGTCTCACGTTATAGTGACAAATGGTGGAAAACGCGTCTTTAAAGCCACAATCTCTAGGGTTTTTTTTTTTCTGTTTTTTTTTTTTTTCGGTTTTTTTTTTTAAGTTGGGGGGGGGGGGATAAACTGACATTCCCAGCGAGGAGTCTGTCCGTATGTGTGTCTGCCTCTGTCTGCAGTGTCTGTCTTGTAGTCAGTACAATGACTGCGTTACGTGCATATCATCGAAAGTGTTTAACCGACTCACTTCATTTGCATGTTCAGTCATCATGACGCGGTCAACATCCTCGCTGGCTGGAGAGACTTCTCTTCCCTGTAAGTGGTTGTGTAGGTGGTGGTGGTGGTAGTGGTGGAGGTGGGTGGTGACGGAGGTGTCGGTGGTGATGCCGAATGGCGAGGTAGAAACATGAAGTACATGATTATACTGGTTTGCATCACATCCCGCTACCTACAGACGGCTTTCTCACAACAGTCGATCAGTGTGTCTTGTGGTGGTGGTTGTACTAAACTGTTGGTTAAGCTTCAGCAAAACAACGAGTGAAAAGACGAGACGAGACGTGGCCAACCAGCAATGAGTGTCCTCCGGGCAAGGCCTACTGGCAGCCTAGTGTCTAGTGTAGGGTGGTCAACTGGCAGCCTAGTGTCTAGTGTAGGGTGGTCACGTGGAGTGGTCAGCAAGAGCACGACCTTCTCCCTCTGCCCACCGCTGACCGCTGTGATCTTTTCAATGGCTCCGCGGGCAATCCAAGCCGCGAGATAACAAGATCATTGTCTGGTCTTTAGTAACTTATTAACGACTGCCTGGCTGACCACGGGTGATTAGACGAGTTGGGAAGTCGTGGTATTGACCCTCTAGAGTGCTTGCTCACCATAAGCACACGACATAACCTGGCCAGACAAGCCTGACTTCCAGGCTACAGACAGCGGGAAAACAGACAGAGGCCGATGAAGGATTCGGGAGGGGGGGGGGGGGAGAGGGGGGGGGGGAGGGTGGTCAAGGATGGGTGTGTATTGTTTCCGGCGCCCCACAAAACCTGCCGGGAAAATACAAATTTTCCTTCGAGGGCCCTCATGTCATAATGTCAGTTGTTGTTGTTGTTGTTGTTGTTGTTGTTTGTTTGTTTGTTTGTTTGTTTGTTTGTTTGTTTGTTTGTTTGTTTGTTTGTTTTGTTGTTTGTCTTGTTTTGTTGTTGTTTTTAACTGGAACCAGTTCGGTGCAGATTGCAATGTGACAGTAAACCCACCAAAGCGCTAAACTTGGCTGGTTGTTCAAGGGTTTAGCGTCTTTTTCCACCACACACGGGTGAACTCTTAGATGGGGCAACGAGGAAAAACTTCAGCCAGCACAAATATTTGGCCCCAGCCAGGATTTCGAACTCACGACCCGAGCATTGAAATTTCAGAGCTCTTCCAGTTGGGGATATCCCGGATCTCCAAAATGTAATGTGTGTGGACAGCGGACAGACAGAAAGGCAGAGAGAGAGAGAGAGAACATCTTGTCCTCCAGGTGAGCTGTAGTTAGTTCCCCTCCTTGCGTGACGAGGAAAATGCCAGGTCGATCCGGCGGCAGGTATTCTGTCACGCAATGTGTTCAGTCGCCCCGAAAAGCCTCTTTGGCGGTGGTATTTTGGATGTCGTCGATCGTCTCAGCTGAGACAGGCCAAGTTTGGAAGCTAGTTACCTTCATCCAGTCATCGTAAATCACGCGGTATACACAGCCCGCCTGAACTGAGTTCAATTCAAGGCCCCCGTCCTTGTTAGGATACACAATATCTTAACCAAACAGTCCGAAATGTAATCATCCGCCAATACAGTATCTGAACTCACAAAACGGAGTCCTAAATAAACATACTGTTCTCTCCAAGACACGTATCATTCATATAATTTATAATTTCCTCGCTTGGCGGTTCAGGAATTTATACGATAATACTGCCACTGAAATTTGCACAACAGACGCTAGCCTGGGAGCAGTTACTTTCAGAAATGATGAGAAGGATGACGAAGTTTAAAAAGTGTGTTCACTCGAAGACACATACCATTCAAATAAATTCTAATTTGCTTATTTGTCGGTTCAGCTATTACACGATAAAGAAAGAGGCGCAAAATAACAAAATAGAAATTATTTGAATGATATGTGTCTTGGCCGGAGTGAACAGTGCCACCCATTTTGTTTTTTTGTCTTGTACATGCACAATGTGTACGTGTACGTGCACCGCCTGCTGGGAACTGGATTCTTAACGTGCAATACAGGCATCGCAACACAAGTGAATTCGTAATGGTTCTTATCAGTTTGCTAATACTGCCAACAGAAATTTTAGAACAAACGCACGCTTGAGAGTTGTGAGTTTCAGAACTGATGAGAGGGATGACGAAGTTTATAAAGTGTGCTGGTCTAAAGCCTCAGTAGTCTTAAACGTACGCACGTCTGATCTCCTTGTCTATGTACCAGGATCCTTTGTGTGTGTGTGTGTGTGTGTGTGTGTGTGTGTGTGTGTGTGTGTGTGTGTGTGTGTGTGTGTGTGTGTGTGTGTGTGTGTGTGTGTGTGTGTGTGTGCGTGCGTGTGTGTGTGTTTGTGTGTGTTTCCAGCCAGATTCATCATGATGCGCATGCGTCTGCATGACTACTATTCCAGCCGATCTTCAGCCTTGAAAACACACCTACGTAACCGGGACTGAAACAGAACGTAAACATTCAGTTTTTCGTGAAACTTTACCTTCACACACACACACTTTCCCCATCACCACACACGTCCCTCACTTCAACCCCCACCCCCATCCCCCACCCCCCACCCCCATCCCCCACCCTAACGTCTCGCTCCACCCATAGACAAACCATGGTGGACTGGGCGCAGTCTGAGGACAACGATCCGGATTGATGACATTTCCAGATGGATGGCAAGTAAGGCGATCAAGCAGCAGCAGCAATTTGTTACTATTGGAAATCCCATACTCTTCTTGATTACAATTTTCTCGTTCAATTAATTCACAAAGGTGAGACCTTTTCGGAACACCTGTCGCACAAAATAATGAAAACTACTCAACACCGTTTCTCCAGGTGAGAAATCAGCGGTTGATTCAGGCTCCCAATATTCTATATATTTGTGACCTTAGTCTTTCGCAATATGTGCGTTATTGTGGCTGGATTCCCAGGGCAAATTTATTTCATGTCACTTTCCAAAATGGCAACAGTACCTTTACAAGACTGCTCATGCATCTCTCGATTTCTACCAACAACAACCAAAAAAAAGTACAATAAAAACATCTTCAAAAGGGAACACACGATTCCTTACAAAAGCTCAAAACGTTTTCAGTTTGGAACAGTTATTTTTATTTCACATTCTTGTGCAACTGCAAGAACAGAAACAACTCTTGTTCATTACCAAAGGGAAATAAATTTTAGCTAAGTCGGTTTAGAGAAGTCTTGACGTGCTCTGAGAACACGTGTAATACTCCTTTCGTCCCGGAACGTGTTTGTTGACTCAGTGCAACTTGCATAAGCTTCAGAATCTTCAGCATTGCGAATTTTTACGTACGTGTACCTATTACACAACAAAAACTGCCATGACTCGACAATTCATCGTGCCAACATAATCGTGCATCAAAGCGGAAAAATACATAAAACTCATAACCCAAAACAGACAGAGAGAGAGAGAGAGAGTTCTGTCCACTGACGACTGTAACTTTCGACACTGAGAAGTCTCCAGTTGATTGATACCCTGCGGACAGCCCCCCCCCCCCCCCCACACCGTCTGAACCGTATGTTTGCTCTCTATACCTCATATCACATGTTTGAACAAACCGAGCGAAGAATTGTAAAAAGGTTTTCGCGGCGGAGTGAGTGAGTGAGGTTTTGAGGCTTAACGCCGCGCAAGCCATGTAAGGTTTTCGCTGCAAATGAACAAATCTTACACTGGCCCGGACATGATAAACATGAAAAGTCATCGTAAAGACAGTTAATGAAAAGACCTTAGAAAGGTTGACACTGTATTGGTGTTTTTATCTGCGTGCATTTATGTTGCCAGGGCACTGGCACTGGTTGCTAGGTTGGGCGTTTGGGAGTGTCACGATGGTTCTTACCACGTGGATTTTTTTCCTTCCCATTATTGTGTTGTGTTGTGTTGTGTTGTGTTGTGTTGTGTTGTGTTGTGTTGTGTTGTGTTGTGTTGTGTGTGTGTGTGTGTGTGAGAGAGAGAGAGAGAGAGAGAGAGAATTGTCTTTTCTCTTTTTTTTAAAGTAGTTTTTCTTCTTCTTCTTTTTTTCTTTTTTTTTCTTCCTTCTTCTTCTTTCTTGTATTTCCTTTTATCTTTCCAGTGTAGTCTTCATTTCTTATTGTTGTAGCATTGACAGTTTAAGTCTCTAACAGCCCAGATATCCTGACTTCCGGGACACCAGCAGCTTGACAGGGGCAAGATCCGACTCAGGGTGCCGTGTAATTACACTTCCCAGACAACTCCCCCTCCACCCGGCCCCCCGTCCGTTATGTAAGAGGTGTCTGGTGGTTCCGGCCACAGAACCTTGAACCTGTTTCCGACCTTCTCATCCAGTAATCAATACGACCAGGGACAAGGGCGAGTGAGAGCAAAGCAGCTTACCAAATCAGCTCCATGATAACATTTCTGCCTGGCAACACTGTCTGTCTGTCACATAATACCGCTCATCTTTCGGATTGCGTGCTGGTCTAAATGTTAATCAAATAATGGACAAAGCGACAATCTACGCTGTTCTTCGTTTGAAGTTCTGATACGTTTGACCCGCGTCTACACCACACGCAAAAAGCCGCGACCCCATCCCCTCCCCCCATCCTCAGCCCCCCCCCCCTCCCCCCCCCCCCCCGAAAAAAACACCTTCATTTCCACAGGAACAAGGAGGGTCAGAACCAGCTATCTCTAATAAATGCAGGAGAAAGAATATCACGAGTTGTCGACGCAAGACAAGGAGCAGTTGATGTGTGCATTCGTGTACAACGAATGACGCGAACAACATCCATAAAGAAGTCAATGCGTTGGAAGTAACAGAAAATGATCACCATGGAGACTGAACGAGCAAAAATATCCTGTATATTACAGCTCTCCACTATAATGAGAAACTAATAATCGTTGTGGTGCACGCACACCCTGACGTCATTTGACGCATGTGAATGCATTGTCCCACTGAGAAACGTATCTTTGTACATGTATGCCACTGACTAGAAAACCACCTCGCACATCACTGATCACAGAACTACAAGAATGAACAGAAACATGCAGCACCAGATCTCTCTCTCTCTCTCTTGTTTGTCGTCCACAGCTACTTTTAAGAAACACCTCCGAAGAATCGTTCTGCAGAAATCCTAGAGCTATTCTTGCAGATTATTCCATGTGTTCCGGTTAATAAATTTAACTGCAGTTAACCTACGTATCGTTGCAAACTGTTTCGATGTCCACTTATTATACCATATTAGTCCCTTTGCTCTTGTCTTGTTTACTACGCTTTGCATTTTCTTAGGTGTTCCATTTATGATTTGTGTTTAATTGTGTAAGGTCTGTCAACTGTTCTGTTGCCCGGTAGCAGTTCTAGCTTCTTCGTGTTGCTTGTCTGTTTGATTGGTGGTTTGTTTAATTTCTTTCTTTCTATCTATCTTTGTCTCAATATTTTTCAGTGTTCTTTTTATCAAGGACAAGCTGTAAGACAAGCACGTGTGCCTAAGACTTTCATCCTGGAAAATAAAGAGAATTCTCTCCCCCCCCACCCCACCCCCCACCCCACACACCGCCCCCCCCCTCCCCCCCTCCCCCCCCGTCCCATCCCTTCTTGCTGCCAGCCCAGGTGGAGACGTACCAGCACTTGGAACTGACAGTAAGACAAAGAATTAAGTGCAATGTAACATTTAAAAGTTCAAGGCATTTTACGTGAGTGCACAGAAAATATTAATGGCGTTGCTTTCTCTACACATGAATAGCATTTTACAAAGTTACACAATTACTCTCAAAAATGGCACAGCTGTGCGGCTGAAGCTTCACGGATCATCATTACCATTACCCCTTGCTGGAGGCGGACCTCAAAAACCACTGACGCATCGTCATGTCCAATTAGCGCAGCAGTAAGCTCTGGCACCACAGCTATCAAGGGGCGAGCTGAAAACTGGAACTTGGTTCAGTGTATGGGAATCAATCTGTCCAAGTGTAGTTTTTCTGCCCTCGCCGGTAAGGCCTCGGCAACCAACTTACGACAGCGAGGAAGGGTAAGTGGCTGCTGTCTGTTCTCACTCTTCACTTCCGGCACGACGACACTCGATGACGAGTTGAGTAACTACGATGGCGTGCGCGGGGCGTAATCAAAATGGATGCCCGTGTTTCCGGTGCTACTCCACTTCAAAAGTCGCACAGCCAGAACGGAGTGTTTCCAACCAGTAGCTGGTGTTTGTTTGTTTCCTTGTTTGGTTGGGGTTGTTGTTTTTGGGGGGTTTTGTTGTTTGCTGTTGTTGTTGTTGGTTTGTTGGTTTGTTTGTTTGTTTGTTTGTTTGCTTGACTGACTGTCTGTTTGTTTGTTTGTTTGTTTTTGGGGGGACAGTTTCGTTTAAGCGCCGCTAGCAATTCTTAGTGCTTTACTTTTTCTTTCTGTAGCAAGGACAAGTTGCAAGATAAGCACTTGTGCTTAACACTTATATCATTCTCTCTCTCTCTCTCTCTCTCTCTCTCTCTCCCCCTCCCCCGGCTCTCTCTCTCTCTCTCTCTCTCTCTCTCTCTCTCTCTCTCTCTCTCTCTCTCTCTCTCTCTCTCTCTCTGCACAATGAGAGGAAAGACAGAGGTCATAATTTAAATTATAAGTCGAAGCAATGCGAAAAGCTGTTCACGTCATTATCCGAAACTGCGCATGTAGATAAGTATAATCCGATAAAATTACCACACGCCCTTCATCCTGACCACAAACAACAGGACACACGGGGGTGGGGGTGGGGGTTTGGGGAGTTTAACGTCCTTTTCCACCACATGCGGGTGATATCAAAGACGGGGCAACGATGAAAAAGCCGGCACAAATATTTGGCCCCAGCCGGGATACGAACTCACGACCCGAGCATTAGAAGTCCAATGCTCTACCATTCGGCCACCCCGACTGCCGACTGGACACACGGGGTTAATGTTAACAACCAGTACGACCAAACCAGTGGGCCCTGCCTGTCACATCTGCTGAACTTTCGTAAAAGAATGTCGTCTTAGTGAAGTTTTCTACAATTTAATCTTTTCGTGTCAATGCCACCTACATGAAGATCAGCAGTTACACGTGATCGAAATGAGAAGAAATACAGAATCTGTAACATTTGTTTTTAAACTGTCACGCAAACGCCTTTCCTGGATTGTAAAATCTGAAAAACAATCGTCACAAACTACTTACTTTTTGGGACACAATCCATACATCCGCTCATTTATCGGGCTTCAGGCAAAGTCGTGCTGTCCGATTCCTCATCCCCCTCCTACCCCTTCCTCCCACCCACCCCTCCATATCCCCCATCCCCCACCCCGCCTCTATTTTTGAGTTTCTGTTGTTGGTGGGTGAGTGTTTTAGGGTTTAACGTCCTTTTCCACCACATAAAGGTGAAATCAAAGAACGGGACAACGAGGAAAAGGTCAGCACAAAGTCTTGGCTCCCAGCCTGCATTCGAACTCACGACCCGAGCATTGAAATTCCAACAATCTACCAGTCGACTGTCCCGGTGTCAAAGGATATTTCGGAACCGGGACGGATGGGAACCATTCCGATTTATCCTGACTCTAGTGACAGGATATTTGAAAACCATCAGCATATTTCGGAAAAATCTAGAAGGTCATTAGCCCACATGAATTTTGTCTGCCAGGTGCGGGATAAATGGGAAATATCCTAGGATTTTTGGGAACCGGTTCCGATTTATCCTGGTTCCGAAATATTCTACGACACCGGCTCCCAAGTTTTTCTGACCCGTATCCGAACCCGTAAATTTAATTGTGATACCTTGTGTGTGAAACCGAACTGCAACTGAAACTGTAATTTCACTGAGGGTAATCAAAATGGACGACCTTTTCCTGTCGCTACGCCGGCCGCTTCCAAAGTTTCCGCGACGACTGCTGCCACTTCAAGCCGTTAAAACTGGGCACAGCGCGCGAAACACACATGTGCACATCACAGTCGTTGCGCTCGGTGTGTCTACTAACTACAAAACTGAACACAGCTGTGCTCGGTGACAAACCGATTGAAGATGCACTGTCCGCCATGTTAGCGCGCCGAGTGACGTAGTACAGCCAATCAGAATCTGTTGTGGAAACCACAGTCACAGTTGTGGCTATTTGAAATCCAGGTTGCTGTGACTGATGACGCCACAGCGGCGGTAACCCCTAAAATCACAACTGTGTCACAACTGTGGACAGCACTGCCCAGTTAAGAGTCGGCTTTGTTTTAAAACACACCCTCAGGAAGCCAGCATCCAGCACCACACGCCAAGCCCTGACATGGAACCCGCAGGGGAAAAGGAGGGTGGGGTGGGGTGGGTGTTCGGGAGTTTAACGTCCTTTTCCACCACATAAGGCAGGGGAAAAGGAAGACAGGCCTGCCTCGCAACAGCTGGAGCTATATAAGCAGGGGACCAACTGGACTGGAGTGGCAAGAATAGCCCAGAGTGCGATGGCGAAGGGTTGTCGATGGCCTATGCTCCACTTGGAGCCAGGGGCCTAAGTAAGTAGTAAGTTTATTTTAAAACACGTCTTCAGACTGTAGTAACGTACTCGTACAAGTCGGTTTCCGGTTGGAAAACGGCCCCTTTAATCATTCTAACTGACAACTGAACATCCAAAGCGTTTTTTCCGGTGCTATGGTGTTTTAAATTTGGAAAAACGCCGTGCTATGGCGTGGGAACCCGCTGATCATAGTTGACGGTGCAATGATTTGGCACCGGAAAAACGCCCGTCCATTTTGTGAATTTATACATTTACAAATTCAACATAAAATTGATCTTTTTGTCTAGAGCAAGGTTTATACCACGTGCAGGTAAGGCGTGCACTGGAATTCAAGCTGTTACTTTGTCCAGTGTAGTGTATTTGTATTTAAGTTTATACTGTTGTTGCGACAGGCCACACGAAACAATTTTCCGCAGGGACGAGTATAGAAAATGAACTGAAATGAACTGAACTGTACATAGGCCAAAAAAAAAAAAAAAAAAACACTTTACGCTGATCAATTCAATCACAAAAGTCTAATTCTAAATCTAATTCATTCAGTCCGAAACACATCACGTCGTCCCTAGCGTTACGTCCCTGTAAACGTTGACAGGTTTCTGTTGATCAATCAAATTTTCCAACACTGACTTCCCCCCGTTCCTGATCGTGCATCACAGTGCCAGTGAACATTCACAACCTTCCTCCCTTACCTCTCCGTGTTCCATTTCTAGAACCTTCATGCACGAACCTATCACCGAATCTACTTGTTTCCCCAGCAACCATGAGGAAGAAATTGCGTGAACGGCACGGCACAGCGGGTTTCTCGCATTGCATCAATTTTATGATATGATTATGCTGCCAGTGTCACATGCTGAACTGACTCCCCCGCGAGAGCAACACTATGGCTTTCTTAGCGCAAACGCCGAGCACATTCTGGGTACACTGGTTTAAAGTGATTATTACAGAATACAGAATACTTTATTGATCCCAGATTTGGGAAATTGCAGTTCTGGCTCGCATACTAATAAGACACACAACTGATAAACATTTTGATAAAAGAGACTACAAAAATAAGTAAAACAGACAGTCTTGACCAGTAAAATTACTTAAAATCAAGAATAAAACACGCTATCACATAATAAAATTTCCTGTCACATTCAACGCTCATTGACACACCCATACCGGCATTCACGCTGCACCTTCACGCTGCACATTCACTCGCTCTGCTCTTTCTCTCTCTCCTCGATCCCCCCACACACCTCTCTCTCTCTCTCTCGTGTGCGTTCTGCTTGAGTTGGCACCTCTAACAGCCATGGGCAGAAATGATCTTGAATATCTGGTAGTCCTTGCTCTTGGTACTCTAAACCTACCACTACGTACTATAGTCAAGCTGTCGAAGTCCTGTCTGAGGGGATGTGTTTCGTCACTGAGGATGTCAGTCAGTTTGTTCTTCGTTCGTCGGTCGTACAGTGTACCAAGTGTAATTACGTTTGTCGTGCATACACCAACGCCGCTGTGGAAACGTTGCGTTAAATGGGTTTAATCCGTACATCAGAATCAGTCACCTGGGACGCAATAATGATGGCATTTGAAGCCATTCTGGTGACTCGGGTTGACGTGTATGTTTTTCTACGTACGTAGAAGAGTACTGCGTACTGAGCAGACGAAGTTATTTGGCTGTGGACTGAAGACCAGCTAGACGGCGATGACTGGTGGCTATTTTCAGAGGATTTGTCGAGTCCCAGTCTGTCCAGGAACGGAACGTAGGCTCAAAGAAAGTCGTATTTCTCTAATACTAAAAGCCACGAAGTCACCAAAACGGTGGCAATGGCCAAATGAAACACCTTTCTATCTGGCACATAACTTTACAGCTTCGAAAGCGACAGTTTGCCATCTCAGCGGCGTTACGAACATAGAGGCTTTAAGTTTATCTGAGGGATTCTCGTGGTTTCATTTTTTCCTTGTTCAGTTGTTCCAAAAATTGAAACATCGCGTGATTTTTGTTAAATCTCGTGGTAATCAGATACGCTATTCATTCTTGTCGTGACAAAGCTTAACAATCGCAGTAAAAATTGCACAGTAGCGCAGAGCAAGCAAGGTACTTATAAGTGTTGCTCGTATAAATAGCTAGATCACAAGCATGGTGGAATCATTAACACTAGTTAGCGGACATTAGCTTGGAAAAAAGAAAGGAAGGTAACTAAAGGAGGGGAAGGAAAGAAAGGGGGACAAGGCCACATAATACAGATCACGGTGACTGCCAAAGGGGAAGGTGTTTCGTTTTGTCAGTACATGTATAACCGAGTTTATTTTCCCACACTCAAGTGACGCCATGGCATATTTAGTTACAACTTTCTTCTTGCGCAAAAAAATGTCCCGCTTTCATTCCTAGTGCGTGCGCCATACATGTCCCGGGGGGTGGGGGGAGGGGGGGGGGAACTGATTTCCCGCTGACGAGTTCAATCTGCCGTGTTACACCGATACATCATGACATGGGGTTATGACTCGACATGGGGTATGACCGGCCTTCCTCGCGGACTGGCGTGTCTTAAGCAGTAATAGAGCTCACTTGTGTAACCTAACTTTATAAGTAAATAAATAGCTGTGTAACTGATGAAAGAACTGCGGAGTAACTTGCATACATATATACTCTATGATCTGTCAGTCGTGTCAGTTTAGACAGCAGCAGCACAAACACAACTGAATTACAATACCAAGCGCATGAATGCCATGCTATCTATTCTATGTCATAAGAGAACAGTGTATTTCAGTGTATGCGCAATACAACCTTACTTAGAGTTCTCACATCACGATAAAAATTGGTGGGTGTATTCAGGGGAACCCCGGGCTCATTCTGGTGGGGAAAAAAACCAAAAAAACCCGGGAAAATCCGAGTTTAACGTCCTTTTCCAAAGCGGGACACCAGAAAACACTAACTAGACTGATCGCATCATCATCCCTGGTTGTACTCAGGGCCGGGTACCCCCGAAAACAATCTGGTGAGGTAAAATCTGGGGAACTCTGAGTTTCACGTCCTTTTCAACCAAGTTTTGCCATACCGTGGAGACGGGGGTGGGGGTGGGTGGGGTAGGTGGGTGGGTGTTTGGGGGTTTAACGTCCTTTTCCACCACATAGGGTGATATCAAAGACGGGGCAACGATGAAAAAGCCAGCACAAATATTTGGCCCCAGCCGGGATCGAACTCACGACCCGAGCCGTGGAGACTGACGAGAACTTGAAAGCACGGACCTACTACACACATCACATCATCAGTCGATCGGGCAAAGCCAGGTACATCCGCAAGTTACAATAATCGTGTTTGTCTAGCAACAAGTAGACAGTGTCCTCGACAAACATCCGCCAATCGTGACTGACTCCGGCACTGCGTTACATCAGTCACAGTGGTAGTGATTTTGTAAGCCAGTTCGTGAAGGTCGGTCAGAACAAGTACTCATGCACCCATGCCGCCCCTGTTACGGTCTGGCTGTGTCGGTTGGCAGTTATGTATCGTTACTATGCCCCACCTGACACGGCGAGCGCCGATAGTGATGCGTCGACCCACTGACATTGAAGCTATTCTCATACCGTGCGCCGCTCAAGTCAGGCCGAGGCGGGCAAGTACATGTGTACCGTGTCGTAATTCAGCCCCGCTGCCCGGTGAGCGATCAACGACCCCTTCCCACACTGAGCCAAGACTCTGCGGGAATTTTCTAGAGGTAGCCTCGTGCGGAATCCGCCGGTACACTGTTAAAACACCTTTCCTAAACCCTTCCGGGACCCAGGGTCTGTTTAAAACTACACCCTCGTAGTTTACAGTAACACCCCTTTAACCAACGACCCCTGCCGGTGACTGAGCGGCCGGCTGCACTACCCGTACAATCAGTACTGAAGTAAATAGTGATACAGTCTAGCATTCGACACTGCTTCACTCTACTCTGTGTCAACACCGTCAGTCACCGACCAGTATTGATTATTTGAACTCAGAACTCTTTTATTTCTCTGGCACAAAGTCCTTAGGCTAACAGAAATCCGCTCTGAACACAATCTGTAATATATTATATGTTTATCTGAGTCAAGCTCACACATATGTCGTACAAATCAACTTCTCCTGTATAGGGGGTGGATGGGTGTTTGGGGGTTTGACGTCCTTTTCCACCACCACACACACGGGTGATATCAAAGCCAGGGCAACGATGAAAAACCCAGCACAAATATTTGGCCCCAGCCGGGATACGAATCTCCTGTATAGGGTCGTACATAATCAGTATGCGATGTTGCATAAGTTCGGTCAACTATGACGTAGTTGAGTCGACTGACAGTGACCCCACGTACTGTACTACTGCTCCCCTAACTCAGGCCGGCTGGCACTGGCAAGCGGCCGCCCATGTCACAGTAAGGCCGGGCCAGTAAATCAATGAACATGTACATGGACAGGTTAACCGGCCACCACGGTCTGTAGTTCAAGTGACCACCGTGCCCAGGGCTCATGCAAATGAGAGCCGGTGAATCTTACGTCGTTCAGCAAGCGTCACTCAGTACTACAATCATATACATAATGATATAAGTAATACCAATTACCCGAGCTACATGTCTGACGTTTGATTGTACCGGCTGTGATTTCAGCAGGACAGCCTTTCAAACATGCCCTTCGTAGTCCCGGCAAACAAGTACAATACAACCTTAGTGTACGTGTGCGAGTTTACAGAAACTATGATAAACTTGACCGGCTGACGACTCATTTGGACGAAAAACAAAACAAAACAGGACTGACTGTGGCTTCTTTACGTCGGTACACTGAGCCGGTCCGGCTACTGTCAGTGTCACTAATCCCGCCAATACTATATCCACTAATCAAGCGTAATACATGCACGGCACCGACGTAACTACCAACTGATCAACTTGAAACTCCTGTTTATGTTTTCCGTGAGTGTACGTTGGTCATTCGTTTAAATCTGGTTATCAGTACTGAAAAGCGGACTGACTGAAGCGGCCAGTCATAACGAGCCGGCCGAGGCTCGGTCAGACCGTCAGTGTCCGTCTTCTCTGTCAGTCCTTCAGTTTTCAGTTTCGTGCTCTGACTCCCCACCGCTGTGACCCCCCGCCCATAACTTGATATGGCTCAGCAGTGATACAAACGCGGCATATGGCACGGGGAGGGACCCATATATTATTTCATTTAGTTCAGTCTGCAGTGAGTGGGGAAAAAGTGCACTGACTATGATTAGTAGGTAATCAGCACTGCTGACTGTCTTAGTCATTCCGTCAGGTCTTGAAATCTCAGTGCCACACCGACTGCCGGAGTGACCGGCCGATATACGTTTGACATGCAATGTACTCAGTAACGGGTTTGCTAGAGTGCGTGACAGTGATACAGGTAAACACAGTACACTTACACTGTACGGCGTACACGCCCTGTACACCATACACGTTATACTGTCGGCTCAGTCATAACCAGGCGCTCTTATGCGTAGCTGCACACTTTAGCTTTCAAGGTCAGTGTCAGTTCGCGCCTGAATTCGTAAGATTACCCCCATGACAGGTCATAAAAACGCGTGTATATGTATGACAAAAGTTTTCACTTACCTAGCAGCAGCCACTGGCACGGCTAAATCCACTTGTTAGTGTGTAGAAGAGCGGGGAACACGGAACACAATCCACATGTCTTCTGCGGGTGCCGTCTGCCACATGACTCCGCACGAGGCTTGCTTGCGCGAGCTGCCTTTTGATTGGTTGAGCGGGACCCAAGTGACGTGCCCTTGAAATGTATGGTCTATTTTCGTGCCGAACTAAACCGCAGCCTCCCCCCGCGCCAGCACGAAATATCAACGGCCAAGTTCCTATCGAAGCTTTTGCTTATCGATCTGCTCGGCACATCCTCGTCACTGGTCACACAACAGCTCGAGTCTATTACCTACGGTGGGCATTACAAAGGATTGGCTTGGGTTGCCAGAAAATGTGCAGTCAGCGTCAGCAGTCGTAACTGACTCGGTTGTGGTGACAGCCAACCAGAATTTCGTATACCGCTATTCTTCAAGATTATCCAACTTGGGAAGACTCAGTGTAACCATTCCGTCGTCAGTCTTGGGTAATGCCCGTGTCACTGAAAGGAGACAGTTCACCGTCATCTTGAAAAATTCTGTTTAACCGGCCGAATTTGTGGAGAAAACTGAAAAAAGCGGTCATGTCTGACATCAGTATAGATCAATCGTCTGTGATCAGTCTTGACCCTAGGTGCATCACTGATTTTGAAAAGGGTTACACCTGGGAAAAAAATCATAAACTACATAAAATACATACACGCGTAAGCTGAATAGATATTGTGTAACCCCCCCCCCCCCCCCTTCCACTGTTACTACCCCCATCTCGGCCCCCAAAATGTCACTGAAACTGTATCAGCCCATTTCTGACACTGACTTTCATTGACTTAGAGCTAGTGTGACGGAGATGCTGACCGCTCAGAGCTATCTTAGTTCAACAGCTTAAGTTTTGCGGAACATTTTCGTACACTGACTCTAGTGACATTATAAATTACTAAGGCTCATGACACGCGGGAGTGGATGTTTTAGTCCGAACAAACATCATGATCGCAGACGGCTCAAACTGAACACGAGTCGGAAAAATTCGAGCACAGACACTGATGTTGTGGCCATGTGTCACACGAGGAACGCGGAAAAACGGGTTCGGTCGTGTTCGCTGTTTGTTCGGACTAAACTGAAACACTCCCTTGCGACGGACATGAGCCTAATAGAATGACCAAGGATCATCTACAGCACATGGGAGTGAATTCAGTCGGAACACTGGCAAACAGCGAACATGGTGTTTTTCCGTGTTTCTCGTGTGACGTGAGGCTACAACGTTGTCATATTTTCCCGGAGCGTGTTTTGAGCTGTTTTCCGTGTTTGTTCGAATAAAAATGTCTCCCGTGTGTCATGAGCCTTAGCCGGAGGGAACCAAAAAAAAAAAAAACACTGAAACGTGTCACTAGACTTTCGGCTTAGGACACCTTGACGAGGTGACAAACAGACACACAAGGACAGCGCTACTTATCTCGATCTGTTCATGCGGTATCAATCAGCGGTAATGACTTCAAACCATTATTTTGTCTTGTTATTTGACCTCCAAAGGTGGGTGGGTGTTTTGGGAGTTTAACGTCCCTCTTCCGCTACCACGTAAGGGTGATATCAAAGACGGTTCACGAGAAAAAGACCAGCACAAATATCTGGCCCCAGCTGGGACCTCCATGAGTGCGTCAGTCTTGGTAGTCTGGGATCTAATGCCGTATAGCCGTAAATCCGAGACTAGCTTGACTAAACTGAGACTAAAAGATCAGCACGAGATGCACAAACGGGGACTACGGCGAGTTTACGACTATTTCGGGGACTAAACGGTATTAGTGTATTACGCTCTGATTACTTGTCCCGAGACTAGGGCTAATTAGTCTCACACGAATCTCTTTTCATGCATCAGAGCCCTGATCTAAATACCTCACGATAACCTTGGGGTGACCTACTTTACGAGACTCTAGAAAAGAACAGTAGCCTTTATCAATAACAACAAACAGCCCCTGTACAACCTCTTTGAAGCACTGACATAAGCATCAGTTCAGTAAAAGGCTGCTCGTGTCTACCTGTAGTACAGAGACGTTCAGACACTTTATCTTGCCGGAGGTGGCCAGGACTTAACACAGATACAGATCAGTACAGATACAGATGCAGATAACTTTATCGTCCATAAAAGGAAATATGTCTTCAGTTCACCGACAAGGAAACGACTAAATACACGAGATCACACAAGGAGTCAGTTGGCTTATAAAATCTCTCTCTCTCTCTCTCTCTCTCCCTCCTCTCTCTCTCTCTCTCTCTCTCTCTCTCTCTCTCTCTTCCCCTCCTCTCTCTCTCTCTCTTCCCCCCCTCTCTCTCTCTCTCTCTCTCTCTCTCTCTCTCTCTCTCTTCCCCTCCTCTCTCTCTCTCTCTCTCTCTCTCTCTCTCTCTCTTCCCCTCCTCTCTCTCTCTCTTCCCCTCCTCTCTCTCTCTCTCTCTCTTCCCCTCCTCTCTCTCTCTCTCTCTCTCTCTTCCCCTCCTCTCTCTCTCTCTCTCTCTCTCTTCCCCTCCTCTCTCTCTCTCTCTCTCTCTCTTCCCCTCCTCTCTCTCTCTCTCTCTCTGTCTCTCTCTCTTCCCCTCCTCTCATGCCACGGTCTGGTCTTTTCTGTTTTATTTAAATCATCCGGGTTAAAATACCACTACGCCACCACCACAGCGTTTTGTTGTTGTGCACCATTCGTGTTGTGTGTGTTGTGACTGAGATTATCGATCGATCGACTGATTGAGTTTGTTTGTTATTGTGTTTTCGGGTTTTATGTATCAGTATAGCAAGTACCCCTGATGTGACAAGATGTATGTCTAGTTAACTTAAATTATTTATGCTTATGTTTGTGAGAGCCCGGACTTGATCATACGCTCAAATGTTACGCTTGACTAAGAATGAGCTAAAAACGAAAACAGAAACAACGCTTACGCAACGTATTTATTCCGCGGATTGGCTTCAGAATAACACGCCTGCGTGACACAGTTGGCTAAAAATAACTTGTGCCACAAAGCTACTTACGAACAAGCAACGTACCTGACGTAGGAGAAATCTATGTGTGTACGGAATGGTTTGAAGGCCGCTGTACTTCAAAGAGGGTAACTTTGCTTTCTGTTGTAGTTGTCCCTTATTCTTCCTCAGTCCGCGTGAGAAATGCGGGAGGTTGTTTTTGACAGTTCACAATTTACTGTCGTTGAAGGATACTGTGACTGCTGTGCTTGAGAGAGGCCAGACTGACTAAAGACAGTTAAGGGCGACTCCAAAATATCTGTTCATAATGCCATGTCAGTTATGCACGTTTCTCAGCAGCCAGATTTACCTCTAAGATAGGATAAGATAAGATATCACTTTATTCGTCCCTCGAAGGGAAATTGCACTGTCTGCTCAGACAAATAAAAATCATTACAATTACAAACATTGAGCCGAACCGGCGCACGCACACACACACACACACACACACACACACACACACACACACACACACACACACACACACACACACACACACACACACACACACACACACACGCACGCACGCACGCACGCACGCACGCACGCACGCACGCACATATATTTATATATATAAACGATCATCCATACATATACAAATTACAACCTTCAGGTAATGATAAAACACACTATGTAAAACATATTGTATATATTGTAAAACATATATTCTTTACCAAAAGAATGTATGCCCTTCGTTCTATGCAGTTTACAAAGGACACCGTCAAGTATTTCAACACGTGAAGCAGAAATAGCGTAACTGACGTGGCGCGGCTTTTTACTGAGAATTGCCCTTCATTTCAGTTCAGCCTTCTGAGAGTTTGTCTCCATGGTTAGTGGCTGAAAACGATTGGAATGAATGGATTTCAGTTGGTGTGATAAACAAATCATAATTATGGAGTGGGAATACTGGCAAAGTGTGTGTATCACGCTGGGTGGCTTGACGGGCTGAAACATCTGTTTACCACAACATTCTATTATTATTATAATTATTATTATCATCATCATCGTCGTCGTCGTCATCGTGCATCATCGTCGTCGTCGTCGTCGTCGTACATCATCGTCATCGTCGTCGTGCATCATCATCGTCGTCGTCGTCGTGCATCATCATCTTCGTCGTCGTCGTCGTGCATCATCATCATCGTCGTCGTCGTCGTCGTGCATCATCATCATCGTCGTCGTCGTCGTCGTGCATCATCATCATCATCATTATTATCATTATTATTATTATAGGATTAGTATTATTTTTAGAATGTATCATTATTAGTATCAGGGTTTAAAATCTTCCATCTTTTGGCGGATTTCCACCTTTGGCCAAACATTTTTCCTCTCTCCACATTGTGTTTCCTCCTCTGAAGCACTTAATATCATCATGGTATGCCAAAAGACAATCAGATTGCACAGATTCTTAGTCTTATTCTATAACTTTTCCTCAAAAAAAAGTGATTCCTCCTCTAAGCTACTTAAAACTATAACAAAATGCACAGATTTTAGTCTCATGTTAAAAAACACAATTCCATGGGGAGCATCCCCCCCTTTCCCCCCGACACCCCTAGCACAACATGTCTGCATTGCAGATGCACGGTCGTGGCTTTGCCACTTTGGGTTATGGGCCATTTTAAGCTCTATGGTACTGATCAAATATATACTATTTACAAAATAGTCGTGTCCATAACGAGTCTAATGCCCTTAAAATGACCAACACCAGGCAGTACTAAGTCTGTTTAATGAGTGAGGTCGTGACTGCAGCTGTCGAGTGGTGCGTGTACTTATCACCTCTATAGATAATGGTAATATTGCATGAGTGGAATCGTGAGGAGACAGGTCGGCACATCAGTGGATGACAAATGCGCTTCATTAGCGGCTCTGCCGACTATACTGTGATTGTTCGCGTATTGATCAGTCCACACAGCAATCTGGTGGGCACAGTCGGGCACATAGCGGGGAGCAGGCTCTAAGGGTCTGGCGCCATGTAAAGTGTCGCCATGATGGCCAAGGTTCATACAACAAAAGCAGCTGCTCTTCGCGATGAACGTCGACCGATTTTTTTCTTCTTCTTGTTGTTGATGGAGTTAATTTTTTTTATACACTTCCTGAGTTTTTATTGTGTTAAGTTGTTAGGCTGTTTGTTTGTTTGTTTGTTTGTTTGTTTGTTTGTTTGTTTGTTTGTTTGTTTGTTTGTTTGTTTGTTTTAGGATGGCTGGGTTGGGGGATGATCGGTCGGTGTGGCTGATTTTTTTCGTTATTTTTGTTTTGCTTTATGTTGTTTCTTTGGATTTTCTATTGATTGTTGGTCTTTTTCATTTCAACGTAAACTCAAGTTATGATTTGTTTTCTTCCAGGACTCTCTCTCTCTCTCTCTCTCTCTCTCTCTCTCTCTCTCTCTCTCTCTCTCTCTGCTTGTCAGTATTTGCTTTTTCAACAGATAAAGTTTGGGAGGCGATACGGTTAGGTACGCCAAACAAAAGTGCAGCAGTAACTGGTAACTTCTAAAGGGTCAGTGACCGCTCTGACAGCTACACTCACACGAAACACCCACGTCGGATGATGCACGATCAGAAATGACAAAGGCCTTACCAGCACTGTCAACTATGTACAGAGCGTGCCCTAGGGATTTGCCCAACTATTTTTTGTGTGTGAAAGTTATACCAAACGCCCATTGATTTTTTTCAATGTTATAATTCATTTATGTTGCAGGTGTACACATTTTGTGATTATGGGTATCAGAGCTTGGTGGACAGGGAGTCATAAAACAGACAACTCTTTTGCTGTAATTAAAGTTGTCCGGTGACTGTGGCCGTGTGCACTTTCTCTTGGAGTATTTTTGTACAAGTGTGTGTGTGTGTGTGTGTGTGTGTGTGTGTGTGTGTGTGTGTGTGTGTCTGTGTGTGTGTCTGTGTCTGTGTGTGTCTGTGTGTGTCTGTGTGTGTGTGTCTGTGTGTGTGTGCGCGCGCGTGCTTGTGTATACGTGTATTGGTGCATGCTTCAGTCAAAGTGTTTCTAATGACAGAGTAAACCAAGTTATCATCTTGACACTCAGGGCCGTTTCGATTACAACTTTCTTAAACTGAGTTCATATCCAGCAAAGAAAAAGACGTTGTTAACATACAGTATTAAGCATTACAAACAAACGTGCTTGCGGAAAGATATGTGCTTGTGTGTGTTTACGTGTGTGTGTGTGTGCGTGTGTGTGACCACTTCAAGAGTCACTCTGAATTTGTGTATCTGTTCATGAACATTACTAACAGTCGGAAATAATCAAAACCTGATTTTAAAAAATGAAAAATGGTAATGTACACGAGTACACACAACGCCATGATTAAGGTCCTGTCATTCAAACCATGCTACTTTGGTCACCAGTCCACAACACGGATCCCTTACCTAGAGTCTGGTGTAGGTAACAGTACATAACTTACAGTCCCGTTACTACCGTAGTAAGGAAAACTCGGGTTGCACCCTGTAACACCGCCATGGTACAGCGCCATACTTTTTTCTTTGTCTTTTCCGGCGTGAATGGCATGTAATTGTTTTCCATACTGATGGAATGGGATCTTAAAAGCCTCAATACGTGTGTAAAGCTTACAACAACGCTGTGGAGGACGTTTCACCGAATGCGCTTAATCCGTGCACCAGAATAAGTCACTTGAGACGCAGTGTAACATCTAAACCCACTGTGGTAACTCGGGTTGTATTGGCGTAATATGTTGTTCTACGTACGTACGTAGAAGCGTACCGCGTACTGAGCAGACGACGTTGTTCAGTTGCGGACTGAAGCCCAACTAGGTATCGCTGATTGGTGGCTATATTTAGCGACTTGGTCGATCGACGTGTGGTACAGGTATGGAAGAGTTAGGCCAAAGAAAGTCGTATTTCTCTACTAGCAAGAAGCCGCGAAGTCACGAATAGGTCGCAATTCAATGTCGAAAGGAACATCTATTTATTTAGCAAACAGACTTACAGATTTGTAAGCGGTTGTTTTTCCCCTCAGAACTTATTACGAACATAGAGACTTTAATGTGCACACGTGATATTTATACATGATTGTGTACACGAAGGCAAGGCAGGCACCGTAAACGAGTCTGCACGTAAGTTTGCCTAAATTTCATGAGGCCAAATCCCCAGTCAAATTCCTGCCTACCAGGGGTTTAGAACCCGACACCTCAGCTCCGCACATCGGACACCAAACGTCCTTTGTCGTAAGTGTTTGCAGGGCTGGGTGTGTTCCTAGTTCTATATCGTTGTCAGTCCGTTTGTCCATTAGTCACCAAGTGTGAGTTTTCAGTCAGTACAAGAGTTTGAGTATACGGAGCTGGGTGTGTAGTTCTGTGTACACATTTCCCCCACCAGTGGCTGGTTCTAAATAGGCAAATGTATGACCTGGTATGGCAGCTACGAGCTTCCCCCCCAGTTCTCTGACCTGACACACTGACACACTTCGTGCGGCTGGGACTAGGTCATTCGTCGAAAAGCTCTTGTCCCGGCGTACACGAGCATGGATGTACAAGGATCGTTTAGGTATAACACACTTGCCATACTGAACTACTGATAGAACTACTAGCTTTATCAGTAGGAAAACTTTCATTTGAATCGGATACTCCAAATAATAGTCTTGAGTGTTGATACAGTTATTACAGATTTGATGGAGTCTTTACAACTTTACAATATCGGGGTGATGGAGACCTAGCTCCTGAAATATGCATTACCAAAATGAACCATTCACAACATTTGAATTAATACAGTTTATGTTTGGTGTCGAGTCATTAGCGAGGGTGGCAGGCTGCTGCCAGCATGTCATAGAGTGGAGGAGTCAACTGACTGCTGCCCGGCTTGGGGAGGTGCACTGGAGCTTCTATATGGAGAGAAAAGACCACCAGAAGATCGAATGCATCCGTACCAATAGTTTATTGTTTATTTATTTGTTTGTTTACCATCAAAATCAAACGATTTCTTTGTCAGCTCTTCCTACAACACTTAGTGACAAATTCATGAAGCTTTGTGAATGCATCTTGAAATTTGACGAAGTTACGGACATTTCAATAAGTGTGTGGATGCAGTTGCATCCATGACTTGTGGTGAAGATGAATCTCGCATTTCTTTTGTTACCAAGCATATGCGCAGACACTCAGACTGACCCGCAGTGCCAGACAGTCTCCATGGAAGCGACAAGATGTCAACTCTGCACGAGACTTCCACATGTTTTTTTACACCAACCAGGAGGAGCCAGGAAGCAATCATTGATCTGCGGAGAAAGATCCAAATTTTCGAAAGTTTATATGAGAAAAAAAAACACAAACGCCTACGAGTTGTAGACGTGTGCAATACGAGTTCTTCTGTGTCGTTTTCTGGACAAAAATGAAGTCAGGCGACGCAAAATGTGCGATGGGTGCACTTAGCATTGACGTCATTTGCACAGTTCACAGTGTGTCAGGGCGCTTATCTTGGACGACACATCGCACAGTCAACATTTCGGCCTGTGCCTTCGTCAGGACAAACCCTGAGAGTTCTAACTCTTGACTGTGAAATGTGTATCATGCAAGATAAGTGGTCTGTCTGTTTCTTTTTTTGTTCATCTAGTTGGTTGTACCTCCACTACCCGTCAGTACCGCTTTCTTTTCAGTATGTCGGGGACTTCTTGCAACCTCGTCCAAAGAGGTTTTTTTGTGGTTGTTGAAGGGGGGGTGGGGGGGGGGGCTAGAGACAATATTCCCACGGAAAAGTGTTCCTTGTATGCCATCCTATTTATGCCAGAAAGGGCGGTCACTTCAAGCATGGACAATTACTGATCCCCGAAGTAGCCGTCCGACTGTATCCTCAGTCTATTCCCTGTTTCCATGAAACTTACGCTGGCTTTGGGTTTTTTTAATATGGGTTGTAGGGCATTGTACGAGTATGACCGTTCGAAGTTTTCGTTTTCAGCACGACCATTTCGGCACACGTTCAGCATGACAACTGAACATCAATCTGCAGCGTGTGCCTAGGACCGAATTACAGCCCCCTCACTCCCTGCGCCCACCCCTACCCCCTCCGCTTGCCTTCTCTACCCCCCCCCCCCCCCCCCCACACACACACACCCCTCATGGAAGCCCCAGAGGAAAGCTACCCATATTTCCAACCAAACAACATCAATACCAGTAACTGAACCTCCTTCATATATCCAACCAAACAACATCAATACCAGTAACTGAACCTCCTTCATATATCCAACCAAACAACATCAATACCAGTAACTGAACCTCCTTCATATATCCAACCAAACAACATCAATACCAGTAACTGAACCTCCTTCAAATCTGTGGTTATCCCGTTATGATTATCGCTTTATTACAAAACCGTAGTGACCGCCCTCCTCCAAAACAATGGTGGAACGTTCCAGACGACGGTAAGTGTGTGTTCGATAGCTAATGTTTCTCTTCAGAACTCTTGCAGAACAGGCCGAGTATTCTCTTGACAATCCTTCATTTCAAATGCATTGAAAATGCATTGGATGGAGGAAATAGACCACCCGGGCTGAATACGCTCGTAATCATTATCTCAAGTGGCAACGGTAAACTGGGCGGTGCAGGCGCAGTATCACATTCGACACACACTTCATTAGGTAATAATTCATTCAGAAATTGTCAGGGGTTTGTGAGGAACTAGGCAAACTTCGTCAATTGATGCGTTTTACGGTTTCGTAAGTGTCTTATTGAAAAAAGAACAAAACGTGTTTGAAGGACGAGTTCATTTGCATTCACTTTTCAATAAGCAGCAATTGTTGGTGATTCCAGTCTGCAAGTTTACCGATTGACTTGCGTAACTAGGTGTCATCACACATCGCGTCTCGGGGCCCACATCGATCAGACTTCATTCAAAAGGTTTCCACTCGGCGGAACTGGGAACAAGTTACAAGGTCAAGACACAAAGGCGGTATTGGGGGTGGGGGCGGTAAGGTCGTGGGCATTAGAGAAAGCTATCGAACTGACCAGGACGATAACAATTGTAACTATGTGCTCTGTCAGTCGTCTTGCCTTCTACATACAGACATGGTGTCTATCGGCCATTTTCTATTCCTGGATCATTTTTCTGTCAGTGTTTTCTAATCAGCTTTGAAAAACTCAGAAATTGTACGTGTATAAGTTGAGACTGAAAACCTGTGAAAGTAATAAAGTGTGTGTTGCAATCATGTCTTGACAATAAAGATTCTTTCCTGTTGTTTCTGTCTTTCTTTCTTTTTTCATTTGTGTGAAAATGTGTAGGAATCAGAGTCTGCTTCGGTCATTTGTAAACAGCATGAGTTTCGAAGAAAGACCATTTCATATGCACTCTTTGCGTGTGTTTATTTCTTTCTTTCTGTAAGTACATCAGTAGGAACTAGTTTCTAGGAACTACCACAAACGAAATTTGTTGTAGGCTGCCGGGGTGCAGACATGATTGAGCAGTTTATATGATCAAGAAAACTGGTAACAGTCTGGTTTTCTGCTGCCCCACCGGACAGTCCTAAACACACACACACACACACACACACACACACACACACACACACACACACACACACACACACACACACACACACACACACAATTACTGGCAATAGCGTATAGCGTTACACTTGATGACAATAGCGTATCACTTGTTGACGGTGAGGTCCATATGCAAATTCAGTCATTTACATGTAATGACTAGTAATTTCACGAAGTCCCTACGATTTTCAGTCATATCATGAAGCTACTGATTGAAACAGTCATGACATGAAATGACTGAAAACCGTAGTAATTACACGTAATGGCTGGCTGCACTTCATGACGGTAATATATATATATATATATATATATATATATATATATATATATATGCAAGTGTAACTTTTATGCAAGTGTAACTCTGACAATGACGTAAGAAAACTTGCGTCATCGATGCTGACGCGTATGGTGTTCCGAACGCACTTCTCCTCCTCAGTGAGTGCCGTCTGTGCGGATGTGTGTGCGTGTGTGCGTGCGTGTGTGCGTGTGTGAATTGTGTCCGGGCCCGTTTCTTCGAAGATACTTAACCGAATGGCTTCAAATTTGGGGTATCCAAATTTATCAAAATGTTACATTAGACGATTCAAGCGTGTGATGATTGCTTAAGTGATTTGGGAGTTATCGCCCTTTTGAGACAAGTTGGTTGTCTTTCGTGTACAGGCGTAATATTTATTTAAATCACTCAATTTTTTGGCAGTAGATAGCTTGAATACGGACTCTGAATTGACTCACTACTAGAAAATGGTCGCTCTTATAGTTTTCATGTAAACCGAGCCTGAGTTGACATTGCATGTGAACCCAGTTCAGATGCCTATTTCTCCGAAAATACTAAACCGATCGATTTCAAATTTGGGGTTTCTAAATGAATCAAGATTGTTGAATAGAAGGCCCGATCCAGATACGATTGCACACATGATTTGCGAGTTATCGCCCTTTTAAAAAAAAAGTGGCTTTCTGGCGTTTAAAGGCGTAATATTTACCTAAACCACTCCATTTTTTGGACATAGATAGCATGAATACGGACTCTCAACTGAGTGAATTTTGGAGGTTGTCGCTTTTATACTTTTGGCGTAAACCGTACCTGATGAAAGTGCTGGTGAACACACTTTAGATCTCAAAATCGCTCCTACTATACATAGATAATGAGCCTGGGGTGCCATAAAAAATATACAAAAAAAATTAGAAAAATTCACTGCAGCCGTTGTCGTCAGTTGACTCGAAAATTTGTACTCGAAGCACATTTCCTTTACACATGCCACACGCCTCACAAACATCGCAGAAAAGGCACGCGCGCACTGACGCAAAACTGTATCAGCGTCAGTTTGCCGACGTCATGTTTGATTGACGTGGGGGTGTGTCGTCACTTTTCGGAAGTTCTCTATTTGTAGACGGGGAAAGCGGGAGTTTCATTGATGTAGTGAGCTTTGTTTTTCCCACTGACTCTCACTCAATAGCATAGTAGAGTGAGAGAACACCACATAGGTCTCAATGGAGCACATGCACAAACGCGGCTCGCGCAAGTCTGCGTGCGTGCGTGCGTGCGTGCGCGCGCGCGTATGTCTGTGTGTGTCTGTGTGCGCGCGCGCGCAGCAGACATAACACATAGTGAAAAAACGTTCGCCGCGCAGACTTGTCTGTTAAACACATTGAGCCGGTATAAATTCGATCTTTACACTGCGCAGCAGCAACACTTCAATTTTCATGGGGCTGCTTTCATTGCAAGAATTGTATCCGAGTCAAAGTTATTACGTCAAATGTATTATGCGTCATCCCAATGAGGAAAACGTCATAGATTTCAAAGAAAACAACTTGACGTCTCTCTTCCAAAACCAAGATTGGTCTGACAAGCCCGGTCAGTTGTTTCCATTGAGAGAGAGAGAGAGAGAGAGTGTGTGTGTGTGTGTGTGTGTGTGTGTGTGTGTGTGTGTCCTCCCGTATACATGGCATTACAAAAGAACGACCGTGACGACAGCAGGTGATTAAATGGAAACAACATATTGGGCTGGTCAGTGGCCATCTTGTTGTTGTTGCTGTGGTGGTTGTTTTGGGGGGTCAGTGTTGGGGGTGTGTGTTTGCTTTTTGTGTTGGTTTGTTTTTGTCGTGTTTCTTTTAAAAGTTGCTACCCTTTGGCTCAGTCGTCTTAACTGAGGTTTGCTGGTTTGCTGTTAATGTCTAAGCGCCCTTTCCAGTTACGTAATGGTTATAACAAAGACGGGACAACAACGAAAGCACAGGCGCACATTTGGTTACAGGCAAGAAATCTAACTAATGACCCTAAACATGGTCCAACGCTTCTCGGCTTGAGCTAACCCGCTTAAAATGGACACAATCTTGACTCAGTAAACCGAAGTGCTGGTCGTCCAAAACCCTGATCAAGTTATCTCCCGCACTTGAACTACTTTTTCACTCTCCCCTCCATGAAACATTCCTGATTGCTAATGGTGCACCCACACCTAGACGTCAGTCCGTTATCAGTTTGAGGGGTTAGCGAGTTCATTGTCAAGTTCAGTACGATCGGGTGACGGCTCACCCTCTTGCGTCAGAGCCTCAGAGGTGACTGTGTCGAGGTCACGACGTCCCGTCCTCGTAAACTGGTGGGACACGAGAGTTAGGTGACGTCATCACCCGTAACCACGTGAAGCGCAGATGCTGACTTTCATAATCTGATGTGGTGCTGGTGTAGAGACCCTACAGCCGTCTGGCTCACTGTCACGACCCAGTCTTGTCTTCCATCCTTCCGTACACATTCACACACGCACACATCCACTCGCTCCCACACCGCTCGCAATCAGACAACACCAGACGCGGAAAACGCTGAGAATACGACACGAAATCTTTACCTCAGACACTCAACACAGACATCAAAGCGGCAGCACAATACAATTTAAAAGCTTACCCCTAACATAGGGCAACCGTAACCTGCGTGAATCGAGCAACAAAAGGAACGCTCCGTGGCAGTGGTGATATCTCTGCCAACTGCCCCAGTTTATATACCTGTACCCGTGAGCACTACTCGGCCAACTCCAGTTACAGTGGCCCGAGTCGCACGTGGGAAAAGGGATCCCGGTGACATACAGTGGACGCCGGATATAAGCAACTCGGATATAAGAAAACTCGGTCATTGCCAACGAATTTTTTTCCCCCGGCCAAACTCTTCTTTATTATGTATTACAAAAACTCGGATACAAGAAACTCGCTTATAAGAAAACTCGGTTTTAGGAAAGCAAATTTCTTGTCCCGCTTGATACAAAAACTCGGATATAAGAAACCGAAAGTACATTTCCAAGAAAATTTCACTCATTGTAAGAAACCGAAAGTACATTTCCAAGAAAATTTCACTCATTCTAAGAAAACAGGTCAGGTCTGACGACACTTAGGACAGGCACATGATGGCGCATGATTTTTATGTTGTTTCCATAGTAATGGAAACAACATAATAGGACGGGCTAAAATTTCCACGTTCATAGGCAAGCATCTGTGGTACAAACGCAGAGACGATTTTGCAAGTGTAACTCTGACAATGACGTAAGAAAACATGCGTCATCGATGCTGACATGTATGATGCACCGAACGCACTTCTCCTCCTCAGTGAGTGCCGTCTGTGTGTATGTGTGTGTGTGAATTGTGTCCGGGCCCGTTTCTTCGAAAATACTTAACCGAATGGCTTCAAATTTGGGGTATCCAAATATATCAAAATGTTACATTAGACGATTCAAGCGTGTGATGATTGCTTAAGTGATTTGGGAGTTACCGCCCTTTTGAGACAAGTTGGTTGTCTTTCGTGTACAGGCGTAATATTTATTTAAATCACTCAATTTTTTGGCAGTAGATAGCTTGAATACGGACTCTGAACAGAGTCACTACTAGAAAATGGTCGCTCTTATAGTTTTCATGTAAACCGAGCCTGAGTTGACATTGCATGTGAACCCAGTTCAGATGCCTATTTCTCCGAAAATACTGAACCGATCGATTTCAAATTTGGGGTTTCTAAATGAATCAAGATTGTTGAATAGAAGGCCCGATCCAGGTACGATTACTTACTTACTTACTTAGGCCCGTCACCCCTACTGGGGTATAGGCCGCCTACAACAGTCCGCCAGAGTCCTCTGTCCTGGGCCATTGTCTCCAGGTGTATCCCATGGCAGACGGTGTCTGCCTCGAGGTCACGTCGCCAGGTGTTCCTCGGCCGTCCTCTCTTTCGCTTACCTTGGGGGTTCCATGTTAGGGCCTGTCTGGTGGTGTTGGACGTTGGCTTCCTAAGTGTGTGACCAAGCCACCCCCATCTTCTTCTGCGGATCTCATCTTCAGCTGGCAGTTGGTGTGTTCTCTGCCACAGGTCTATGTTGCTGATGGTGTCTGGCCAGCGGATCTAGAGGATTCTTCTAAGGCAGCTGTTGATGAAGGTCAGCACTTTCTTGATGGTGGTCTTTGTTGTCCTCCATGTCTCTGCGCCATACAGTAGAAATGACTTGACGTTGGAGTTGAAAAGCCTGATCTTCGTGTGCGCTGATATTGTTTTGGAGTTCCAGATGTTTCTGAGCTGTAAGAATGCTGCTCTTGCCTTGCCGATTCTCGCTCTGACGTCAGCGTCTGTGCCGCCCTGTCTGTCGATGATGCTGCCCAGGTACGTGAAGGCCTCTACTTCTTCAAGTGGATTCCCATCCAATGTGATTGAGTCACTGCTGGCTGTATTGATCTTGAGAATTTTTGTCTTTCCTCCATGGATCTTGAGGCCAACTTGCGATGTTGTAGTTGCCAGCTCTGTGGTCTTGTCTTGCATCTGTTGTTGACTGTGGGACAGAAGAGCCAGGTCGTCAGCGAAGTCCAGGTCCTCCAGCTGTGTCCACAGAGTCCATTGGATTCCAGTTCTTCTCTGTGCTGTCGAAGTCTTCATAATCCAGTCGATAGCCAGGAGAAACAGGAATGGGGACAGCAGGCAGCCTTGTCTGACGCCGGTTTTCACGTGGAAGCTGTCGGTGAGCTGCCCTCCGTGGATGATTCTACAGGTCATCCCGTCGTAGGAATTCTTGATCAGGTTGACCAGCTTGATTGGGACCCCGTAGTGTCGCAGCAGCTTCCAGAGGGTTTCCCTGTCCACGCTGTCGAACGCTTTTTCGTAGTCGACGAAATTGATGTAGAGTGGCGAGTTCCACTCCAATGACTGCTCGACTATGATGCGTAAAGTGGCAATCTGGTCGACGCATGATCTGTTCTGACGGAAGCCAGCCTGCTGGTCTCGGAGGAGAGGGTCGACTGCACCTTTCATTCTCTCCAATAGGATTCTATTGAAGACCTTGCCTGGTACTGACAGGAGTGTGATTCCCCTGTAGTTGGCACGATTTCACACGATTTGCGAGTTATCGCCCTTTTCAAAAAAAGTGGCTTTCTGGCGTTTAAAGGCGTAATATTTACCTAAACCACTCCATTTTTTGGACATAGATAGCATGAATACGGACTCTGATGAAAGTGCTGGTGAACACACTTTAGATCTCAAAATCGCTCCTACTATACATAGATAATGAGCCTGGGGTGCCATAAAAAATATACAAAAAAATTAGAAAAATTCACTGCAGCCGTTATCGTCAGTTGACCCGAAAATTTGTACTCACAGCACATTTCCTCTACAAGCCACACGCCTCACAAACATCGAAGAAGAGACGCACGCGCACTGACGTAAAGTAAGTGCGTCATGTTTGATTGACGTGATGCTGTTTTTTCTTGGGGGTGTCTCGCCACTTTCTTTCCGAATTCCTCTGTTTGGAGACGTGGTGTATTTTACTTCTACTATGTCGCCATCTTCGTGCAATCGCAGAGAAGACACGGGATACAACAGAATACAACAATACTTTATGAACAGAATATGCACGGAGAACAAATTCATGAAAGAAGAAGAACCCAGAACGCTGTGCAGGGCTGCTTACGTACTGAACAGGTCAGATCTAGAACATTTCTCAACTTACTGGAAGGTTTGATATCTTTCCAAGGTGACGTAATCTACTGACGTTACTGCACCAGCATGTTCTGGGATGGTCTAGAAATTATTTTGCATCGAAATGCAGTATCTTTTCGCGATCTCTACAACTTGACATGTGGAAAGCGGGAATTTCAGTGGGTTTCGTTTTTGCCACTGACTCACACTCAGAAGCATAATGCAAAGATCTTGGAAACATAAAGATAGTTCACTTACCTCCCTTTGAGGGACAACGCGTAAGAGTTGTCTGCGCGCATTAGCGCGCACCCCGCAGATCTACGCAGTAATGTCAGTATGGCAGAAAGCCAGAAACCACGCAAAAATTCGGGCGTGCAATGGCCCTGTGCAGCGCCGAATTGCTGTCAGAAGCGAACACCAGGAACGGGAAAACCTTTCTGTAGATTTCCCCCTTGAAAAATAGAGGTAGGTATGCCTACGATATCGAAGTTGGAGCCAAGATCGGTATCGAAGTTGGAGCCAAGATTATGTTTTCTCCCAAACATAACACATAGCATCACACGTGAAAACCAAAATCGCCGCATCCACGACGTGTGACTGGCGTAAATTTAGTATAGAATCCGCATGCTTGTAAAAAGTCTGTTTGTTTGACCCAACCCTACACTAGCCGCCGTAAAACATTTTAAGAAAATAAACAAAAACGAAGATGTCAGCGACTGACAGGTGGTCTCCCCCCATATATTTCGCATGTGTTTTAGGCCTATGGAAAACATAAGTACTCTCAAAGTTCCGGAGGACGAACGAAAGATCTAGTTTGGCTTTCACTGCTGTACGTAGGCTACGCAGTGCATTTCGTTCGATGTGTTCAAGTAAAACTAGTACGGAACACAGAAAGATCGAATGTGCGAGAGATCCAAAGATGGACGCATCCGCTGAATACTTCCTGCTAACTCAGCATTAATCATATCTGCGACCGACGATCCAGCAGATTCTATGTTGTGATATGGTTTTACAATGGTTAGAATGAAGTTCAGCCGGATGATTTTGTTCTGTGTGTGTGTGTGTGTGTGTGTGTGTGTTCTGAATTTAGATGCAGGTAGACGCTAGCACAATTTAAGTCACCGTGATTTGTAAAGTTGTCAGGGGAAAAAATTACGCTGTATCTGCGTCAGCCGCGTGTGTTTACTGTTAGTTTACACTGCATGCACACGTGCCACTTGAGGTCTTTTTTTTTTTCTTTTCTTTTTTTTGACAAGAAAGCGGAAAAAAATGTTTGTTTTTCAACAGGAATACCAAAAGAAGTATTTCCCCGTTTATATTTGTCTGTTATTTGAACAATTCGGCGCAGAACACAATTGCATGCTTTTGTGATCGCTTTCCACTTTCCGCCATGCTGTCACTATAGGGGCCAGATCTAGGATGCGGGCAGACAACTCTTCGCGTTGTCCCGCTATATGTCTCTCTTACGATAGTAGACTCCAGAGTGCAGTCCCTTTTCGGCGGGGCGTGAAAATGTGACTGCTTACACCCAGCGCCATTTTCAAAAATGGCGAAATTTTTTTAGAAAAGCGAAGACTTGTGTGTCATATGAATCGATTTAAAACGAAGTCTTGAATATCCGACCACTTTTCGTTTGGGCAAAATCTTTGCCAGCGGACAATTATTGTTGCGCTTTGATGGCACTGTTTACGTGGTACACTGATCCAACAGGATGTGAGTAAACGGCAAGGGGGTTGCACTCTGACAGGCCAAGGTGTTGCACTCTGCAGGCAAGTATTATTGCACGGTGCAGACGATCACGTCCCTGCCTTGTGGTGGAATAAGAGACGATTACAAAAGCATACACACCCGTGCTCTAGGACTGAATGTAATAATAGATCTGTCCATTCAGACAGAGACATGTTATGTATGTCTCTGATTCAGAAACACGCCTACTTTCACTCTGAAGACAGCCTGCCATCACTTGCGCCATTGAGGATCCCTCTGGGTTCAAAGCTGGTCAAGGATGACATAGTGCGCGACCTTGTGTTTGAGAGCACCGAGACAATTTAGGCCCGTCACGGTAGCGCAGTGAGCGCCATTTCCCCACTGTGCACAGAGGTACTTTCCACTGAAAGACTCTGTGCCCCAGAGAGTGCTCTTACGAGGGCAGGAGTGACGCGTCTTTCTGATTCCAAGGTCTTTGCATAATGTGTGTGT